>CAUYQG010030461.1:0-29935 GCA_963574415.1 Tarsius wallacei | reverse complement strand
GGAAGGCTGAGGCGGAAGGATCGCCGGAGCCCAGCAGGTCGAGGCTGCGGTGGCCGGGAGCGGCCACTGCACTCCAGTCTGGGCGACATAGTGAGACTCCAACTCAAAAAAAAAAAAAAAAAAGAGACAAAACTGTACAATCAATCAATCACTTTACAAACATCCGGCAATGTATGCAGTCAATTTGCAAAACTTCTCTCTGCCCCAGAGGCAAATCCTCTGGTCTACACTGAATTCCAACACAGTAGAATAAATGCTTCTGTTTAGCCCTGGCTTCTTTGCAGACAGCAGACCGCAAAAAGTCTCTCTCACTGCCGTCCTGCTCATTGAGCCCCTCACCATGTATCTTCTCTTTAATAAATCTGTCTTTCTTAATTCATAACTGTCTTGGTGAATACTTTCACCCCCACGACTCAGGCCTTCCTAGCCCACCACACATGGCATCCCCTTCTCTGCTAGTTCTGTATAATCAACACCTATCTATATGAAGTCATTGCCAAGATAGCGGCATGATTTCAGGGCACTGGAAGAAAACTTGTGGTCCTTCATGTAACTCCACCATTTGACATTCTAATGAACAAAATCCCATAAGTAGCTATTCTCCTCTTCAGGTTAAAGCTGCTATTTTGGGGAGAGGAAACACTTTAAATTGTTTCAGTCATTTATACCCTAGTGTGAAGGAGTCAATAATCTTTTTAGAGGGGAATGTGAGAGAATTAAAGGCCCATGGTCTATAAGAAAAGGGTTATTGTGGAAAGAGATGCAAGCAATGAAAAGAAAGGCCAGAGCATCTATAAATAACATTTATTCCTTTTAAAGTTTAGCCTGGGCCTGGCCATGGATGGCCTAGTTGAGGTTTTATTCTCTAGGTGGTTTTAGAGTTACAGGAAACTTGAAATGTTGGCTTGACCACTGCAAAATATTAGAAGAACCAGAACAAATCAAACTAATCATTTAGACCTAAGGTTGCAAATAGATTTTCTTGCCTGTGCCAAGTCTAATTGACTGATCATAGCTACTTAGAATTCTATTGAAGAGTATGAAGCCACATCCATGCTTAGTTTCAGATTGATTAGTTGTAATTTATTAGTGATGCCTGCCTTGATTGTGGAAGCGTAGGTGGTGAGACAGATGCTGCTTATTTGCTATGCCTAGTTTAGAAAAAGCCTGTACAGACACCAATGGAGACAGTGATGCTGACTTTGATGCTATCAGAGTAAATGGAGTACTGTACCTCTGGAGAAAGAAGGTAATCGAGAGTGCCGTTCTTCATGTTATTCAATGCCTCATTACTTGGAACAAAAATGGTATATGGTCCACCAACCCCATCTTCATCTAAAGCATGTCCCACATTGGTTTCCTGCATTTGAGAAATAAAATTTTGTTTCAACAACCTATGTTGGACAGATATTTGAAGAAAGTATTTTTAATGGACACCCTGCTGATTTTACAAAGGTCATGAGATAAACAATTTTCAGAAGTTCATGAAATGCACATACCTCTAGCAAAGATCTGAACTTGCTATATCTTGGTTGTAGCATTGTCATTATGGTTTTCTAAAAAGAAGCATTTTGTTTAAAAATCAATAAAAAGGAAGGTGGTTAAGGAAATACAAATCCTAACATTAAAGACTGATAACAGAGTTTATGAGTAAGTTCTTTATATAAAAGAATCTAATCAACTGCAAAGCATTTTATGGATGTTTGCTGTTATTCAAACAGTAGTTCAGACTTGCATGTTCTGAAGTAGGATTTGGTGTTCATCAATAGGTCGGAGGAATTACATTTCATTGCAGCCACAACTACCCTCATCCATAAAGGGAAATTTTCATGACAATAAGCTTGCACGACAATTGGTCACTGGGCTGAGTTGTGTAATGTGGTCATAAAAGAGGTCGAAAAATTAAGATCTTTCCCATACACACACTGTATCATATGCCTTTCTTTCTCTCTGCAGAGATACTCAGAATTCTACTGAAAACAGACAAATCATCCCATCTTCTCTCTGCTTGAGATACTAGTACAAAGGAAGGACAAGCACACGGTGCTGGCATATGCTCTTTTCTTGGACGTGACTCTTCAAGAAACAAAGGAGGATGGATTTGAGTTGACATCATGTTCACCTGAATATCTCACCTCAGTGTTGCTTTCAAATGTGGGTGCTATCCTGTCCAAGGCTCTGTCGAGGATGTGCAGGAGTCCGTTGGAAGCAATTATGTCCCCTTCTATAATTCTTACCTTCTTTTTGCCTCCATAGAGTTTAAGCTTTAGTTGATTGTCCTAAAGCACCAAGGAAAGAGAAAATAAAATGAATGTGGTATCCTGGAAGGAGCAAACACTGGATTAGAAGCCAGAAGTCCTGAATCCTTGGGTGCTGTTGCTTATTGGCTATGTGATTTTGGATAAGTCACTTAATCTAAAGTGGGGATGAAGGCATCTGTTTGGTTAACCTTACAAGGTTTTCTTGAAGATCAAATTAACACAACTATCATGTGTTGAATATGGATAAGGCATTATAAAGCTCTCCTCTAATAGATTACCAGCTCTGTTAGGGCAAAACTATTCAATTTACTGTAAATCCATCCCCTGCTTTAGTGTCTTACACAGAGAGGGCACATAATAAAAAATATTTGTTGGACGAATATCTTAATCTAATTTCTTCTTCCATGTGACTCTTATAAGTTACAGACTTAGTAAATATTTGTTGAATGAATGAATGAATGAATGTATGCATATCCTTGTGAGAAAGGAAGCCACATCTTCATATCTGTCATACATCCATCTACCCATCCATCTGCTATCCATCCATCCATCCATCCGTCCATCCATCCATCCATCCAATCATTCACCCATCTACCCAACACTTATCCATCCATCCTTCCATCCATCCATCCATCCATTCATCCATCCACCCATTCTCACATACACAGTCTTGCAGACTGGCTAAGGATGCAGACTTTGGAGTCAGGCAGACCCACATTTGAATCCTGGATCTAACACTTACTAGTTGACCTTTCTGTTTTCCCACTGGAACAATAAGAATTCTGATAGTACCTCTTTACAGGGTTGTTGTGAGTCTTACATAACACGCATAAAGATTTATCACAATACTTTTCATGGAATAAGCACTCAACCACCTATCAACTGTTGATATTTGATGAAATGCAACAGTGTAGGCTGTATGTTCTATACACATGCATATTCTGTTGCTTAATCACCGGCCCTCAAATCGGCAAAGTCACAAAAGAGTCGTTTGTGAAAGGTGGGGAAGATGGTTTTATTTAAAAACAAGCCAGGCTTGGTGGCTCAGCCTGTAATACCTGCACTTTGGGAGGCTGAGGTGAGTGGTTTGCCTGAGCCCACGGGTTTGAGACCAGCCCCGGCAACTTGGTGAGACCTTGTCTCTACAATAAATCAAAAATTAGTTGAGCATGGTAGTGCACGGCTGTAGTTCCAGCTACTTGGAAGACTGAGACAGAAGGATCGCCGGAGCCCAGCAGGTCGACGCTGGGGTGGCCATGAGTGTGCTACTGCGCTCTAGCCCAGGCAACGGAATGAGACTCCAACTTTAAAAAAACCCACAAAAAACCCAAAAAACAGATCTAATGGCATTAAGAGAGATGGAATGTTAAGTTTTAGAAGACGGATCAACTTCAGCAATCTAAAACAAATATACATTTCCTTTTGCTGATCTGGCTTTGTGCTGATGCTTCCGGGAAACAGGTTTACAGCAAAGTTTCATCCTTCCTGCTGGTAGTTGAATGATGGTTGCCTTGAAAACTAAACCAGACTAGACCAAAATCAAACACTTAGTAACTCCCTTTGCATAACAGTCCACATCTTCCTTCCTGGTCTCTCCTGGTGTTACTCCCTGCTTCTTCCTATATAGAAAGATGTTTGACAAACAAAAGATAAGAAGTTCTTCCTAACATTTCACACACCCAAACACAAAGAGAAGGAAGGCTACAGGGATTGGCCTGGTGGACAGTTTAGTTCTGGGAGTGAAAGTCAGAGACACTCTTACCTTATCATCATTGAAGATTTCCCCTGCCTTTCCAGTCAAGGTGTAGAAAGTCTCTGTGCTATTCATTTGCTCGGTATTCATCTGCCCAGCAATGATGTGGAGTTTCACAAAGTACTTAGCAGCTTCATTATCCACCAAAAGCTCCTTTACCTAAGACAAGAGAGCTAGTTTAACTGTTGTGCAAAGGAGAAAATGAGTTTTGTAATGCGTGTTGTGCCTTACTCAGTGTCAAAGACATCAAAACCAGGGCACCCTCACTTGGGTGTGGGGTCTTCAGATACGAATGACTTTCCATTCGTACAATCAGCCCGTTGAATCCTCTCAGTCCCAGGCCAGGCCTTGCAGGGCCTGGGACTCTGGAGGGCTGGAGGTGCTGCCCAGACACTCTCATGCTGCGGGAGTCTCCTCTAGCCCTGAGGCTGGCTGGTGGGAAAGCTTAGCAGAGTGATGGCGCCAGGAGGAACAAGGAATCTGTCTTGAACCCAGGAAGCGGATGGAAATGAAATATGGAGTTTCATGAAAAGAACATGTAAAGAGTGGGCTGATGGCGCTTTTCAGTAGAAAAGTTAAGATTTATTAAATCTGTGTGACCAAATCTACATTTTGTCACATCTACATAAGCAATAATTCATCAGCAGATGCTTTTTATTAACTGTATAAATGACGTATTAAACGAGAGACCATATGTCAAGTGCCTGGCCAGCAGCTTCAGCATTTACTAGCTCTCTGTAGCAGGAGAGGCATGAGAACTCTCTGAAGGCTAACAATAGACAAGGAATAACAGGTGGAGTCCAGACCGAGAAACAGTGGTGGTATATGAGGGTGCAAGGGCCTGGAACTTACTGGGTTTTGAGTTAAGGAAGCAAACGTTATTAACACAAAATGTCCTGCATCAGGATTTGTATAAGTTTTATGCAAATCAGTGTGTTTTCTATGTATATAAAACCATAGATAACTGTTTCACTGACACCATTATGAGAGGGCACCTCTACCAGACACTACAAGTTTTATTCCCCCAGATGACATTGATTCAAACAACAGCTGCTCACATTGAAGGCTACACTTTTCTTTTTATTTTCCCTGCCCCTGGCACCATTTATAATGATTTTATTTTATTTTATTTTTTTTGAGTTGGAGTTTCACACTGTCTCCCAGACAGGTGTGCAGTGGCACGCTCCAGGCCACCGCAGCCTCGACCTGCTGGGCTCCGGCGATCCTTCCGCCTCAGCCTTCCAAGTAGCCGGAACTACAGGCGCGTGCTACCAAACCCAGCTAATTTTCGATTTATTGTAGAGATGAGGTCTCGCCAAGTTGCCCAGGCAGGTCTCGAACCCGTGGGCTCAGGCAATCCACTCACCTCAGTCTCCCAAAGCGTGGGACTACAGGCTGAGCCACCGAGCCCGGCTATAATGATTTTAAAGAGACAGATATCCAGCTAATATGTTAGTTTAGTTCTTCCTGTAGAAACGGAGTTTTGCACTGTGCAAATCTTATTTATCCTATGACTATATGTTAAGATCTCCCAGTGGTTATTCTCAGGGGGACTAATGATTGGAAAAGATCACACAGGGGCTTTCTAGGGTGCCCATAATGAACTTGAAGAACACACAAGTATGTTCACGTTGGGGGAATTCATTGCAGTGTAACTTGCAATTTACATACTATCTGTAAGGAGGTTATATTTCAATAAAAAGTTTATAAAAAATTGCCATCCTTATCAGTGAACTTAATTTAGTTTAGTTTATTTTTTTGAGAAAGCAAGATTTATTGAGAGGACAGAAAAGCTCTCAGAGTGGGAGGGGACCCCAGGGGGTCGCCGAGTGGATTTCATTTTAATGAGAGTTTCTTACCTTATATAAAAGAATGCAACGCCTGCTAAGGCTTTTCACACCAGCCCCTCCACGCGGGGTTATTTTAAATACTCACGTTGAATCCTTTCAGTCCCTTGTCTGTGGGTAACAGCACAGTGAATGGTCCCAGGTTACTCAGTGGCCAGGCATAAGCTTTATCTTAGGAGTCAAAACACACAAAGAAAGAAACCATCACATGCTTCAGCAGCACATGAGGAGGAAAATCAGGTGAGGGGCCTCATGTCCCGACTGGCCCATTTACACTCTTCTCTGTTCTAATGGGTCCTTTGTCAACTGGGACGCTAAGAATGCAAGGTACCATGAAGTCACGGCCCCGGCGTGCTCCACAGAATGCTGTGAGAGCTTCCCTGTCGACTTCAAGGGTACCCGGGGTGAGCTGTCCAGGCATGACAAAATCCTCCAACAACTCCGTGGTCTCTGGCCCTGTGCTTGACTTTCTGAGCTGTCACTACATCAGTGAGCAAAGACACAGCCCTTGTTTTCGTCAGGGCCAGCTCAGAAGAGCCCCTTGTTGGCTTCATGCTCCCCTGTTGCCATCTTGGAATGTCTAATAATTTGGGAACAAAGGCCCCTGTGTTTTCATTTTGTGCTGGGCCCTGCAAAGTATGTGGCCAGTTCTGTCTCCACCACCCTGTGGAAAGTGGGATAACAGGACAGCCTCTGTGTTCTCACTTTGGAGGCAGCGTGGACCAGGACTTTGTTACGGGGAAGATGAAAGGTCAGAAGGACTCTGTTCAGGAAAACATTTAAGGGTCCAGGCTGCAAAGGACACACCCTCACCCCAGTCTGCTCCCACTTGATATTCTGAGTTCTTAAAGGAAGGTCGTGAGGAGGCCAGCAGATTGTCCAGAGCCCAGGCTTGCCAGTACTGCTTGACTCCCCAGAGGATGCCTTAAAAGAATGAGGCATTTGTGCAGGATGTACGTCTAGATTTATGTAAAAATCACAGCACTGACTCCTCAATGACACTTCTTTATCTGGGTTCTTTCTGGGAAATCGTTTTTGGCAACTGATCAATTCTAATATAAATGCTAATATTTTAAGGCTTCTGTTGATTGGCCTAGTCTGTGTTTTCTGTCTTTCTTTTTTTTTTTTTTTCAGATTGGCCAAATTTGTGGGTTTTTTTGGAAGTCTTGTTCAATGCTGTGATCAGCCATGATAGCTCACTCTCAAGGGATGTGGAAGAGTGACCCCTGTGGGGGGGTGCAAATGCATGAGGGTGTTTTAGGCTGTCACCCTGCCTGGGAACCTTAGGTAGGATGTGCCACTCTCATCAATTAGTGGTTGAGGGACCCAGGGTGCTGAGGTGGCTGCATAAAACCAAGACCATTCCCAAATTCAAAGGACACCTCCACTGAGGGACATGGTTGTTGCCTTGGGGTCTCAGCTACTCTCTGCTCCTAGTAGTACCTGCCAAGCTTTGGTCACACCCCAAGGGACTGCAAGGTTAAGGGGGAGTGGGGACAGAATCCTCCCTCACATCAATAGCTCCCTTTGACTCATTGTTATTGCAGGTCTGTTGATCTGTGGTGACCCCAGGACCCTGTCTTCAGCTCTCTGCCTACTAACTTACTAGGACTGATTCCTACCTGTCTGCTGGAAACAGCTGCCCGCCCTTTCCCTCCCACCTGCAAGGCTCCTCCCCAGAAGGGTTGATCGCAAGGGACAAGCCTTGCTTATCCCTTTCTGAATGATTGTGCCAGATGCCCTTGTCTGAGAGAGGGCTGCCTCTCTGGTGGAAATCTGTCTCCGCAGCTGCATACCCAGGAGTGAGATGAAAGAGGTCAGCCTTCCTTGCCATTTTCCTCCAGGTTCTGTGTTTAATTCTCTGAGCCGCTCCATAATGTTTCCATAACAGGTTGAGCCATCGCCCACGTAACCTTTTCTGCAAGTGCATCTACAGAGAGAGTGAGAACACATGCTCAGGGTCCTAGAGCCATTGGCTGGGGAGATCCTACAGTGCAAAACCCTCATTTAGCAGGTGGGACAATGAATGCCCCGAGCAGAACAGGAACACAAGAGGATAGACACAAGCACGAGTGACGTTCCCAGTGCATGATCCAACAACCAGTAACCCCTCAAGAAATGGACATTGAGCACATGACGCGTATCATAAACACAGATATCTTTGTATGCTCTGTCAAAGCGTGGTCATGAGACCATGCATGTCAGAAACCACGCGGAGTGCTTAGAGGGCGTGAACGAAGATTCCTGGGCTCCACTGCAGAGAAACTGAAGCAGAACCAGCTACTGAAGCCAGCCTGCATGACAATAACGACTCGGGATTATTGATCTGCTCAGAATGTTTTTCCCATCCCCTCTCCTTCCTAGCTGAGATCCTTACTTAACTGTCCCTTCCTTAGAGAAGCCTTCCTGAACTGTCTGCCTCTTTCTCTGCTTCCTCACCGCAGTCAGGTCCCCACCATTACACTCTCATGGTCCCACGTAGCTCTTCTCTGTGGAGGCGATTGTGGTTGTAATTTTATGCTGATCTGTGAGGTTATTTGATTAATATCTGCTTCTCTATCAAATCTGAGAAAAAAGCGAGGGCCGTATGTGCATTTATTCACTGTTGTGACCCCAGAGTTCAGCACGGGGCAGGTTCATGTAGGTGCTTCATTAATAGTTGTATAGTAAGTAGCAAATGAATTAAGTCAACAATATAAACGATGGAATAAACATAGAAACAATGAAAGTCACAGAACTTTTGTACAATAGCTTCCTAGGAGAGAATTAGTAAAAGCCCTGATTAGCAACATTTGCCAATTTCCATGGTTTATACTCCCACTCTGGCCAATTTCAAACTACCAACATGATGCCAACCCACTTGCAAAATTCCTGAAAATGCAACACTTAGCTCTTGTGAGTCAGTAAGCTACAGTGGTAGCACGCCATGAGTACCCAGCAAAGAGGAGTTGACAGTTGGCTGAAATCGACAAGGTGGCTAGGAAGGTGACATTCACCAGGATCCTGGAGATGAGCAAGGGACCAAAATGAGGTAAGTTCCAGAAAGAATAGACACAGGGAGCCGAAGACAGGCTGTGACTCGTTACAGGTTTGCTGTGCTCACACCATGCCATGGAGATGACTCATGCTTAGGAGAGCGTTCCAAGGAATGACTCCACACTCATGAATCCCATTGCATTCCTAAATATGGGCCCTTGGGAAAGAGATATATTTTTTATTGTGCAGACTTTCAGAGTCCCGCTACCTCTGCCTGGATTGCTGCATGGCTCCTGCCTGGTCTTTCTGCCCTGTGTTCTGCCTTCAGATGGATTCTTCACATAGTCTCCTAAGAGATCACTCCAGAAGAGAAAGCTGGTACTGGTGTCCTTAAAACCCTCACCAAACCCTTTTGTCCATAGGAGAAGGTGTTAGCAGGGTCCCTGCTCTGTCTTTCTTCTGCCAACTGCTTCCTCTTTGTAGGCTGTTATGCCTTTCCCAGGCCATCTGTCCTACCAGGAGTACTCTCTTACCCTCACCCTATCGCTCAGGTGTGACCTGTTCCAGGTAGCTTTATCTGACCTCCTGACTCTCCCTGCTGTGCTGAGTGTGGCTGGCACATCATGTCAATACCTCCAGCCCAACTCTACCCACCAAAACGACCTCTGGAGACACTGTCTTTCCCTCCTGGGGGGCGGGGGGCAGGGACTCTTCTGGAACATGGATCCCACCTTATTTCTCATTGTTTAACTGATCATTTACTAAGTACCAACTTCATTCTAGGAGCCTTCTGGGTAAGAGAGCTATAAAGACAATAATAACAGACACTTTGCCCTTTTAGAGTCCTGTATGCTGAGACGAACCCGTAAACAAACAATTCTAGCAACCTGATAAGGTCACTTGACCTCCTCGAGTTCCAGTGTTCTCATCTATAAACTGGGTTTAGTAGTACCTGTTAAATTATGGATAGAAGAGATAATAAAAGAAAAAAAGCCAGCATGGTGACAGACACATAGGAAAAGCTCAGTACTTGGCAGATGAGGATGATGACAAGGACAAGGCTGCTCATGATGGTGGAGATGGTGACTATAATGACAACAGTGACCTAGAGGTGCTGGGCTGTAGTGGGACAGCCTGTAAGCAGATAACAGAGGTTCTACAGTGAGTGCCGTGATAGAAAATGAGTCAGATGCCACCGGGCATGGAGGAGGAAGTGACTAATGCTGCCTGGGGAATAGGGAACAGCTTCTAGGAGAAAGGCATCTTTAAGCTAATTCTAGAAGGATGCACGTGAGTTTTCCAGCTGGTCAAATGTTTGGGAGATCATTTACTGATGGCACCTTTTGGGTCTTTATAAAGCAGTGGCTCTCAACCAGGGGACATTTGGCAATGTCTGGAGACATCATGTTGTCACAACTAGCATGGGGACCTATTGGTACCTAGTGAGTAGAGGCCAGGAATGCCGCTCATCATCTTACAGTACACAGGCCACAACGAAGACATGTCCAGCCAAAAATGCCAGAGAGCTGAGGTTGGGAACTCTTCGTGTAAGAAATCACTAAGGTAACTCTAACCATGAAACAACAGTCCATCTAATACAACCAAATGAAAGCTTCCTGCCTAAAAGCAATCTCGTCTGCAAGGACTGTCCTGAAGTTGCAATGAGACCAAGGATCTGTTTTGTGTAAAGTGACTTGGCCTGTCTTTTCATTTTTTTTTTTTTTTTTTTGAGTTGGAGTCTCACTCTGTCGCCCAGACTGGAGTGCAGTGGCCATTCCTGGCCACCACAGCCTCGACCTGCTGGGCTCCGGCGAGCCTTCCGCCTAAGCCTTCCAAGGAGCTGGAACTACAGACGTGCGCTACCACGCCTGGCTAATTTTTGCTTTATTGTAGAGATGAGGTCTCACCAAGTTGCCCAGGCGGGTCTTGAACCCGCGGGCTCAGGCAATCCACTCACCTCAGCCTCCCAAAGCATGGGATTACAGGCTGAGCCACCGAGCCCGGCTGGCCCGTCTTTTCTAAGGATCACAGGATAATCATATTTTAATGGCCTCAGTGCTGAATGGAATGTATGGGACACCAACATTTTAATTTTAATTTTAAATCTAGGTCCAAAGTCAGAGATTTCATGAGACCTGTTTCTGACTTAACTGATCAGTTGAGCCATGGTACACTCACGGCGTCACCTCTTTTGAAAATTGCTTTTTTAATTAGAAATAAATATCTCTTGCTGGTTTAAGGTTTAAGAAAAAACCCTAGAAGCCATTTACATTATATGAGTTATGGGCTGAAATTAGTTACATTTAATGCTGGATGAGGTTTTGTTAGTATTGGGGATCCCCATAGTCTTAGACAGTTGTTTCCTTCATTCCTTCACCACTTCATTTTATTCCTTTATTGATTCATTTTTTCCTCCAAACTCTCACTCATTTCACTGCTTAAATCAGTGACAGGAGTTGTTACGACAAAGATGAGTAAGATGTGGACCACAATAGACCTCATATTCTAGCTGGGGATTGAAATCAGTAATGATGACAGTCAGCATGTATTAGTAGTGTCTATGCCATGATTCTTCTGAGGGCCTCACTATGGTATCTTATTGAATACAGCAACCCTAGGAGGTGGTTCTTGTTACTCGCTCCATTTCAGAAGAGCAAAATGAAGCACAGAGCTGTCACACACCTCTAAGTGGCAGTGCCGGTGCTCTGCAGGGTTCTGGACCACGAGCGCGCTCATAAAGCATTCCAGTGTGCTCTGAGAGCCCTGAGGGAGGGGCTTCAGAGTGGACGGGGTGGGGGGGCGTGAGAGGCATCCTAGAGAGTTATACACTCGAGCTGGGCATCAAAGGATTAGGGTATTAGCCTGACTCAGAGAAGGTGGGTGGAGCGCAGGACAGGGCGCTCTAGGAAGCAGGAGCATGTGTGAGGAGTGGAAATACCACGGCAAACCCGAAGAGCAGAGCAGTGGACTGAATGTCGGTGTCTCTGGCTCACATGTTGAGATCATAACCCTCAGTGGGATGCTGTTAGGAGGCAGGACCGTAGGGAGGTGATGAAGTCAAGAGGCTGAAGGCCTCCTGAGTGGGACGAATGCCCTTATAAAATAGGCTCCAGAGTCTATCATACTCAGTACCTATCACAGAAACAAAGAACTGAGTCCCACATGTTCTCATTCATGAGTGGACCCCGAACACCTATCATAATGCTACAAGAAAGGAACTGGCAGTAGTGGGACACTGCTGGGGATGGGAGGTGCATAGAACATCAATAAGGGTGTCTGATCCGAATCCAGGCGAACTGAGGGCCAATGGGAGGCCCAAACTTCACCTGTACCCAATCCTGACTTGTACCCCACATCTTTAAAGCAAATAATAAAAATAAAAAAGAAAATAGATAAAATAACAGAGGTTTCGGAGAGCTCCTCTGCTCCCTCCTCCATGTGAAGACACAGCAAGAAGGCACTTCTCCAGGCCTTGCCAAATCCAGAAACTTCTCCGTGTCTTACTCTTGGACTTCCTAGCTTCCAGAGCCACGAGAAATACATTTCTGTTGTTTGCAAGCCACTCAGTCTGTGCAGCCTGTGGTACTTTGTAATAGCAGCCTGAGCAGACTAAGACAATAATAGTAAGTGGTTAAGGAGAGCCTGAGCCCAGGGTATGCTCATGGGTGTGGTGGAGACAATGTTGGCTCATCCACACCTGCTAGCAACAGCCACCCCTTGGCCTTATCCTGGGGAGAATGGTCCAGGTCCCGGAAGCTGATTTGGAGCCATCTGGGCAGGAGATTACAGGGTTCTGAGTACCCTGAGTGTGGTCTACTGGGCGACTCAGGCTCTGGGAGAGCATGTCCCCTTAAACCTTAGACTCCTTGTGTCGGTGTAGCCAGCAGAGGGTCAGGATGCAACCCTCTAAAATGTGGTGCCCGGAGCAGGGGCCCTGTGATGACCTAGGTCTAAGAGTTGAACTGCTGAAAACACATCTGGAAGTGACTGAACTGAGATTTAAACCTAGGTCCATCTGGGAAAGCCTCTTGCCACTCTCCATGTTGCCTGAAACAGGACATTGGGAATACTGTTCACATTAAGGACAGCCCAACCCGTAGAAGTCTTACGGAGACACTGAACATCACTAATGTCCCTGACATTCCAAGAATTTCACATTTCACTGTTGGCGATAGATCGTACTTTTGTGCTGTTGGAATGTCAACGGTGCTTTTCTCCGTCGGCCTGCTCTTGACACGCTCTGCCTTTTCTTCAGCTGAGTTGAATTGAATAAGAGAGAACTGCTTTTCTCTTCTCCTATCCCTTACTTCCTACTTCCACTGTTCAGTTAAAATAAAAAGGCACAGCATCACAGGCACAAAGCTGTTGCTTTTCTTAGTCAGAAGTAAAATGGAGCTTCGTGTGTAAAAGCATGCTGTGTACATGATCCCATCAGTTCTTCACTGGGAGGTGGTTGTGGTCTACCTGACAGGCGAAGGAGCTGTGGTTTGAAGAAGCTGAGATTTGTCTGAGGTCTCCCACTGGTAAGCAGAAGAGCCCACATGGATCTTCCATGACTAACGTCGTGTGAATTTGAAGATTCTGCATAAATGACTTGCCATATCGAAGAGGCTCAATCCAAATAAATCCTTCTCCCACATGAACTAAATTCCCTGAGGGTCGAAGGCTTCATATTTTATCATTGTAACTTGACCTTTTATCTAGACTCTTTCCAGCTGAAGTCATCGGGGGTGGGGAGATGGGGAGAAGGCTTGTGTGGATAACACAGGTACCCCCCAAATTCATTGTTATTTCCATTGACATTCTAAACACAGTTTGGATGCAGTGTACATTATTCTGATGTTTCATTTTTAGACTTTATCTTCTCGAACACAAAGGGAAGACATTGCTTAAGGTATTCTCGTCAGACTTTCTCAGAGGATGGTGCAGAAATGTGCACACTGGCCTGTGTGGTTATCAATATTACTGTAATTTATGTTTGAGGAGAGGATCACCTGTGTGCATATGTGTGTCGGGGGCCTATGTGTCTGCATGCATGGCTGTGGTGTGTTTGCATACATGCTCATGTGTATCGCGTGACTTATGTGAGACAGGTTCTGCCCAGTGACTGATGGATGCAATCTCATTTAATCCTCATCACAATCTTGGTGGGAGGTACAGTTCTCCCCTCTTTATGGTTGAAGAGACATCAGCTAGGAGAGGTTAAATTGAGTGGCAGATCTAGGATTTGAACCCAGATGATCTGATATCCAAGCTCTTTCCACTCCAACCACAGCGAGTACAGACAGAACATGACAATCATAAGACCTGTCTGGGCAAAGGTACACATTGAAAGCCCAATTATAAAATGCATGAGCTTTGAAGAAGACAGGAGGGGCTCTGGAAACACAAAAACTATTTTTATATCATTCCACGGTTCAATGTCGATTGAGGTTTTGAGCTCACAGTGGCAGGATGAGTCCTTCACAGATGCTGATGACAGGAAATGAAAGTGGCCCAGAGGTAGAAACCTCATTCTGGGAGTCAAAAAGACTTGGGCTGTAGCCTTAGTTCAGTCACTAATCACACAACAGACTTGTGCCGCATTCTCCAGAAACATTCTTTCACAGAATTGCCACAACAACCTTATGGAGTAGGTAACACAGTGCTCATTTTATACATGGAGAAACTGAGCTAGACAGACCATGCCACTCTTCCAAGGTCATGCATCTGGTAGGTGTCAGTGCTGGGATGTAAACCCAGGGGTTTAACTCCACATACCATCTCCTTCCTGTCACTGCTTCAGGAGTTTTCATACAAAGGAATCACAGTAAATCCCTTCTTTGGAAACTTGGAGTCCAGGAAGTACCGCTGGTGTTTACTCTCTTTCCTCCATCTTGTTTTGTACCACTAACAAGCAATATTTCATGAGTGAGGAAACAGGCATGTCCATTAGAGCTCCTGCCCCTGGAATCTCAACAACCACTTGTTTCTCCGGTCACAGTGGTTTCCTTCTCCCATGTTCTGATCACTTCATGCCAAGTGATCAGGTCATATCAATGTTCCAGAGAGTTCTAGTGGTCATTATAAAGGAAATAATTGTTGAGTGCTTCATTAGTTAAAGAAAGATTTGTTGACCCTTGCTTCTGATATAGGGGGTGGGGGTGGAAAAAGGCTGAATACGACACATTTCCTCTCTTCAGGAAACACACAGCACTCACTGACCACCACTTTCACCACTCAGAAAAGGTGGGGGTGGAACTGGAAAGACTTACTCGGTTTGGCCTGGTGCAATGGTGGTACAGTTTGCATTCCTATGACACGGGTTATGTGATTCACAGATGTTGGTCATACTGCACCCCACTCCAGGCACGAAATTGTGGTAATGCTCCTTACACTCGCAGTGAGACTTCAGTAGGCAGAGAAAGAAAAACAAATAGTTCCTAGTTAGTCACTTCTGCTGGCATTCTTTAATTCAGCCTTTTATTGTGTCATAAAAACTAACTCAGAATAGTTCTGAAGTGTGGGTTTTAGCTAAAATTTGTCAAAGTATCCAGAAGTGGAAATCATGTTTACATATTCCACCTGTTCCAACAAGGCTCATAACCCTTGTTTGTAAAGTTTAGTTTTTCGGCTTTCTTGTTTCTTAACCCTTGACCTTCTGGTTCTCCTTGTTTCAGACTATTAGTGAGCAGAGATTGGAGTTCAGATGGGAGGTATGATTGCTCTAGATAATAGTTTTTAATCAGGGGTCTTAGTCTAGGACATACTGGGTAAGATCTGGAGACATTTTTGATTGTCACGATGGGAGAAGGGCAGTGCTGCTACAGTCCAGGGATGCCTTTAATATCCTACAATTCATGGGACAGCCCCTCCCCCAAAAAGAATTATCCTGTCTGAAATGTTAACCATGCCGAGGTGGAGAAACCCTACTCTGGGTTAGTGCGATGAGTTCTCTGCTTCTGTGTGGACAAGAAAGGATTCCTAAGACTTGAGAATTTGCCCTGGAATCCATTTTTAAAGACACAAAGCATATTTTAAATCTCATGTATGAGGTTTAAGCATCCATGGCATACATGAATTTTCCCATAAACACCTTCATTTTGCAGACAGGAATTTATCCCCTTGGATGTTTCTGTAAACCTGTCTCCAGAAATTGATAGCAGAAATGTTGGTTAATATACACTTTCTCTTTGGAGGGAAGATTGGGTGGATTCTTTGCAGGGAACTCTGGTAACATTCCCAATGGGGTTCTGATTAGACTGCCAGAGACCCATGGCTGTGTGGGGGTCAGGCCCTGAGCTTTTTCTATGCCTTCTGTGTGTGTATATTTCCTCCCCTGAGGGCTCGATGTGCAGGGATGGACACAGTAGGCATCCATGAAACACTGGATGGATGAGGGCGGTGTTATGGGCAGAGCTCTTTCATTGGACTCCTCAGCAAAGGTCTCCTGAACAGACTGATTTTCACCAGTTACTGTCATGACATGATGTAGGGTGCAGTGTCTCGCCTCAGAAGGTCCTCACTGCTCCCTACAATCTGTTAGTGCTGTCTGACATTTGATCTGTTTTCATCCCTTCAGGACAAGGTATTTTGGTTCTAAGAGCCCCTCTTCAAAAGACATTAGAGAGAATGGAGGATTTGGGATGAAAGTCAATGGATTAACAGTTAATTTGTTCATCTAATTTTGAATTGTGTGTCTGTTTTGCCAAACACCAAGTAGGGCTGCGATAGGAGAGAACGTATGACAAGAGAGCTAGGGAATTGTGAGTTCAGAGGAGGGGGCAGGTGGTTAGGGGCAGCGAGGCCAGACCTTGAGTGCATGAACCCGGAAGGATGCCCAGACTGAGCATCGGAAGGGAGACTCGGGACGGAGTAGAAGACAGATGATGTCCACGGCACGATTTCACCTTCAATGGTTTGTCTGTTCCAGGTGCACCTGTTCCCCACGTCATTTGCTCACCTGTCCAGGCCCATCATATTTGCACACTGTAGACTTTGGAGGGCAGTTTCCAAAGTTAGTTTGGCAGGGGTCCACTGGCAAGCACACTCGGCCATCCCCATGGTAACCTTCTTGGCATGTACAACTGTGCCGATTTGGTCCCAGGTACGTGCAGCGAGCGTGAGGGTGGCAGATGTTTTCTGAACATGGATTGATGGCTTGAGAGGCAATGACAAAATGAAAGACAGTGAACACACTCGGGGATGGCGAAGGGCAACCGAGCTGTGAGCCACAGTCATCACAGCTCATCAAAACCACGAAGGCAGATCAATAGTTTTAAAAGAGAAGGAAACATTTCATCTCATCCCATCTGAACACTCCCCCTCTACCAAACAGATTTACGTATGGCCATCAGAAAACATTATGTTGACATGTTAGTCTGCCATATTATAGGTTTACGTTAATATAAAATAACACAAAAGCCACTAATGCTTATAGAATATATAACAGATACTAAACCCTGCTCTAAGAGTTTGTCATATATTGACTTATTTAATCCTTCCAACAGTCCCCTAAGGTAGGTACCATCATTATCCCCACTTGATAGACAAACTGAGGCTTAGGCTGGTTAAAAGCTATGTAGCTAGGAGAAAGTAGATCTGGGCTTGAACCCAGTCTGGCTCTGGAGTCCATGCTCTTCACTAATATACAATACAGCCTCTTAAGAAGCAAATGAGCATGACAAGAAAAAAGAAGTATTAATTTTATGCTATTAAGGTGATACAAAAATGTGCAAAAATCCATATATGTGCTTTGATAATAGAAGGATAAATTGTCATTTATCGAGCACTGCCACACAATGAGCATTTTGCTCGGCAGTTTTTATACGTTTCACACGATTGCACAGACAGAAAAAGGAGTGGCCATTGTTGATATTAAGGAGGCCATGGGGCCTTTTCCTTGTTAAAGAACCTGAATATCTCAGTGAATAAACCAGCAGGATCTGAATTCTACTCACGCTCACAGCGCTCGCCATCGCCTTGGTAATCGGGAAGGCATTTGCATTTCAGTTTGGTTTCATCTTCACTAGAAGGCGAACATCTGGAATTTTCTGGGCAGAGCAACATTGCACATTCAGGGATGGCTGCACAGGAAGATTGTGAGGTTGTCGTGTTAGTTGAATAGCCAGTTCTGGAAAGCCCCAAATGGCAATACTCCCTTCTAACAAAAACGTATACAGGCTCACTGTAATAATTCAAAAAATACAGAACACATAAAGAAAGACTGTCTTCTGATTCTTACTCTCTAATCCCACTCCCAAAGTTATCAAAGTCAACAGTGAGTATAATACATTAATTTGTAAGTTTATTAATATGCTTTTTTTGAGACAGGTCTTGCTCTGTCACCCAGGCTGGAGAGAAGTGATGCAGTCACAGCTTACTGCAGTCTTGAACTCCTGGCCTCAAGCAATCCTCCTGCCTCAGCCTCCTGAGTAGTTGGGACTACAGATGTGTGCCGTCATGCCTGGCTAATTTTCTTATTATTTATTGTAGAGATGGGGCCTTTGTTTCCCAGGCTGTTCTTAAACTAATGGCCTCAAGTGGTCCTCCTGCCTCAGCCTCCCAAAGTATTGGGGTTGATTTTTAATTTAACAATATAGAAGTCTTTAAAGATCTGCCTTAATCTCTAATAACTCCATAGTACTTCATAATATAGGTATAACATAGATGGTTGTCAAAAATGATGCAGAGTCTGACATGTTAGGCAACGAGCAAAGCTAACAAATGTAGCTGATACAGTCACATGGATGCTGACAGAAAATACAAAACTCCAGGGTCAGAGAGGAAGAGTAGTTTATTAATGACTCACACCTAGAGCAGTGGCCAGGGTATTGGCATTTTGGCATCAATCTTTCCAAGCCCCAGTTTCCATGGTGCATTTCAAAGAAGAGCAGACTGAGACCTGAACGCTCTGTGGGTTTCACTGCAAGAAAGGAACCCTGATTTCAGGGAACCTGAGGATCTTACTTTATTTTATTTTTTATAATGGGCACTGTATTATTTAGGACCAGGCAGGAGACAAAAATCACACGATTACTTGATCAGGGAAAGTTCTGATAGAAAGAAGCATGAACAGAGGATTAAAATCATAGGAAATTAGTTTTAAAAGATTTCTAAAGAATAAAGGAATAGCAGATATATGAAGAAGAATCACCACATGAGGGCTGAGATAAGTGTCCCTCCAGGCTGAGACCAGTGTGTCACTGGAAAGGGCACAGTCTTGGTCACTGATAGATGGAAATTGCTGAAATGTCTTGATGGTGGGACTTGCTGGAAATCTGATCTCTGGGTTGGCCAGGAAAATTGTCCACAGGGAAGTGCCAAGCCTCAGAACTCGCTGGGTGCCTACCGGCAGTACGAGATAAGAAGCCACTTTCAGAAGAGCAGTGACCCTCTGTGTGTGACTCAGGCCAGCCCAGCTGTGTGGGATGAAAGTGGGGTGGCTGGCTCCCTGTATGGACAGTTTGGAAGGGTCCTTGGTGTGCGTGCGGCTGAGGAGGGGGTCACAGAGTGCCATACCCCTGGGCTGCGCATGGGCCTTTGCTAACTGGGGTCCCTGGCTGTGCTGCCACTGCCTGAGTCGAGCACTGGACAGCGTGCAGTGGCCACAAGCTGGAGGAAACTGAGCTCTGTAGGAACTCAGCACTGGAGAAAGGGTGTGGGGCTGAGAAATGGAGAAAAGCCTTTCTTCAGGAGCCTGATGAGTGAGTCAAATCAGGAGCAAGAAGAGAGAGCCCCCTTCCTCCTCCACGGCTCCTGAAGCACTCTCTGTGGATAAGGCTTCATGTCTTGCCGGCTGGCAAAGGAGAAACATTTATAAGGCCGAGCCCCATTATCACAGAGCAGGCCAAAAGGGTGGATTTGGAACTGAGAGGAAAACACTGAAAACCGGTGCTGGCAGTACGCCTGCCCTCTGCTCCTGAGAAAGATGCTATATTATCCAAGGCTGCTCAACCTACAGCCGTCCTTGAACCGATGATCTGGACCAAAGGGCAGTCAGTGTGTTGCTCTCATAAGCTCACATGGGTGGGAGACTCATGGAGAACTGTCTCCCGGCAGGTGGTCAGCTGAGCAAAAATTCAGAGACCACCACCCCATTGCTCCCGTACAGTACCAGTGCTGCCAGAAAGTGGCTGCCCTTTGGTATTACATTTTCCACTCCTCTTTCATCCAGGTCGGGTCATGTGACTGGTTCACACAGATGGAAGATTGAGCGGATTTTCCAATTTTTTTCTGGACTTTAGGATTCAAGTGCTTCTCCACCCTCTCTTTTCCCATCCATGATGGCTGGATGTGGAGTATTCTGGGGCATTAGAGGACAGAGTCACAAGATGAGAAGACTTGGATCCCTAATCCCCATGTGAGGGGAAGCTGGTAGCAGCCAGGGCACTCACATGGGACTGTCACATGAGTGGAATCTACACCTCTGTAGGGTTGAGTCAGAGGTTTCTAGATGTCTCAGGTCATGGTGCCCTAGTGCCTCAATCATTTTTCACGGTGTTCCTCCATCAAATGAAATGCCTGACATGTCCGATTATGAAGTTGTCAGAACCAAAGAACTCAGTAACCTAGCTATGTTATGAGAACTTAGTAGTCATTTGTGCTTAATAGAAAGAAAGCATTTACATTTCATTCTTCTTTTAAATAAAGATATGGGGTACAATTCAGGGTTAGATATACAAACATTGATTATGCAGGTACCCTTGTTGATGAGGTGTGCCCCTCCCTCCCCTGACAGCCTCCCACTACTGACAATCCCTTTCTCATAGTCTTAGAATTGTTCAAGGTCCGCTTTTGAGTGGGAACAGATGGTACTCTGTTCTTTGTTTCTGTGATAGATCCCTGAGTATGATCGACTCTACATTTCATTCTTTTTTTAAAAATTAGAGTCTCACTCTGTTGCCCAGGCTGGAGTGCCGTGGCACGCTCCGGGCCACCGCAGCTTCAACCTGCTGGGCTCGCTCAGGTGATCCTTCCGCCTTAGCCTTCCAAGTAGCTGGAACTACAGGCACGTGTCACCGTGCCTGACTAATTTTTTTATTTATTGTGGAGAAGAGGTCTCACCAAGTTGCCCTGGCTGGTCTGAAACCCCTGGGCTCAGGCAATCCTCTCACCTTGGCCTCCCAAAGTGCTGGGATTATAGGCGTGAGCCACTGCGCCTGGCCCTGTTAACTTTCAATCTTGTCTAGCTCCTTCATTTTACAGAAGACTAAAGTATAGAAGAGAAGTTAAGCAAGGCTAGTGCTGCAAGAAGAACGGCCAAGTTCTTAACGTCTCAGCTCATCTTTAGAGCCTGCTCTGCTATCCTGTGTGCATTTTTCCTTCACACAGCAATTGTTAAGTTTAGCCAGTAGAAAGCACTGGAGGGACATGGCAGAAGGCTGGGGCTCCTCTTTCTGAGTCCAGGGTGCAGTGTTGTGCTCCTGCTGTTTGTTTGTGGCTACACAGTTAGTTCAGGAATGCTCTGCCCCAGTTGTGTACCCAGAGGGTGTCGTCCTTCAATGGCCTTGCAACCTTGTCCTGGACCCAGCAATCACCTTGTGGCAGCTCTCCCCACACAGACATTGGGTGCCCCAGGTTTCACACCTGCGGGATCCCTGATTTCCTGTGCCTCACCCACCAGCCTCAGTTCCCTCAGTGCCCCGGATGGTTGTCCTGTGCCAGCTGGGTGACCGTCGTCCTATGCTGGCCTGGGTAAAATAGCAAACTTCTTAGCTACCTGGTGGGCTGCCACCACACCCTCTCCAACAAGGTTTGAACCCAGCTTTGGGGATGGTCATGTCCTTCCATATTTGTCCTTCCTGTGTTATCCTCCATTATTCCTAGAGTTCTCTTTGCATTTTTGCAGCTACTCTTCTATCATGGCTTACTGATTCTTCATATTAAACTTCCCTTGTTTAAAATATCCTGTGGTTTCTATCTCTTGATTGAACATGTATAATAGATTGTTTAAAGAATTTCCTATGAATGAAAATGACTTGAGTGCCAGCTCTCTTATTTACTAGTTGTGTGACCTTTGGTGAGTTACTTAGCCTTAGTAAAACTTTGCTTCTTCTTCCTTAAGGCTGTTGATGTGTTCTGTCTTCAAGACTCATAATTGGGGATACAGCCTATCTCCTTTGCTGGATGACTAACTTGTTGCAATGGCCTCTGTTGGCTTCTCAGACGCGGTGTTTCACTCTCCATTTTACCCTTAACACAGCCTCCAGCTTGACCTTCCTGAATCACAGCAATAATCTGGTGACTACACTGCTTCTCTTCTCTCCCTTCCCTTCCCTTTCTTCCTTTTCTTTTCTCCTTTCTCTTTTTAATTTTTAGTTTTCTTCCAGAAAACGTTTGATGGTGCTTGTCTCCTGCAAAGCACCAGTGGCAAATACAATATAGAAATTGACCTTCCGTATGACCCAGCAATCCCTTTTCTGGGAATATACCCAGAGGAACTCAAATCATTTTACAAAAAAGATACCTGCACACACAAGTTTATTGCAGTACTCTTCACAATAGCAAAAACATGGAACCAACTGTGCTGCCCATTGAAAGTGGACTGGATAAAAACATGTGGTACATGTACATGTTGAAATATTACACTGCCAAAAGAAGGACAAAATTATGGATTTCACAGCATCTTGGATGGAGTTGGAATCTATAATACTTACTGATCTATCACAGCAATAAAGATCTGAGTACTATATGTTCTCATAAACAGACCCTGAAAATTTATCATAATACTATAAGAAAGGGATTGGCAGTAACAGGACACTGCCAGGGGAGCAGGGGGAAGGCACATAACATCAATAAGTGTACTTGATCTCAAACCAGGTAAAGTGGGGGCCAAAGGGAGGTCCAAACTTGACCTGTACGATGACCACTTATCTACCTAATCCTGAATTGTACCCTATATCATTAAAATAAAATAAATATATTTGAAAGTGTTTCCATACACTAGTCCATGGTGAATATAGTCAATATTGTAACTTTTTTTTTGCCGGTTTAATAGAGATAAAAGATACAGCACAGCTTTATTTTTCATGTTTCTTATTACTCATGAGGCTGAGCAAATTCTTATGTTTATTGGCATTTGTAGACCTATGAATCACCAAGTCATATTCTTTATCCATTTTTAATCAGTTATTTTTTACTTTCTTATGGATTTGTAGGAACTCTATATGTTCTGAATATCTTATATTTTCCTATTCCATATGTGAAATTATTTTTGCTGAACTTCTCTCTAGTTGTTTCTGTTGTCTTTTTATAATACTGTCATTTAAAATTTTGTATGTGTCAGTGTGCCCCTATCTTGCCCCTGGATTTGTATCTTGCTTAGAAAGGCCTTCCTTACCACACCTATTCTTTTCTGCCATTCTCACATCAGTTCATTGTTACTGGACACAGTTAGCTCTTTGCTCTGGAAATTGTATTTTTGTATGATGAAAGGTAAGGGCCTCAATTATTTTTTCTAAATGAATAGCAGACTTTTCTTGTGTCATTTATTTGAGTAATCCTGGCCTTCCCCAATACTCTGAAATGGCCCCAGTGCTATGAATGACATTTAAGTATCGCCTTATGCAGCCCATATTGTCAGTGCTCTGCCCACATCCCTGATATCCACACCTGTGCTTGTGCGCATTGCCTCCCCAGGGGCTGTCTCTCCAACAGGCCACAGAGGCCTTTAATGGAGGCTGCCAGGCCCATGCATACTGCTTCCATGGAGAGTTTGAAGCATCTCAGAATGTATCCTCTCCTGAGCAGTACTTAACAGCATGACTGATGGTAGCTGGGATATATATATATATTGCAGCCTCCTTGCCCCACATAGCAAGACCACTCTGAAGGGTAGATGTCACCATCTGCCCTGCAACTTTGAATCCAGGGTACTGTTTGCAAGCTCTTTTATACACCCATTGAGAGGTGGAGTCTGTGTTCTTATGTGTTCCCTCCCTGTGAGGCTGGGCATATCTTTGTGACAGCTTCTACAATAGAATGCAGCCGCTATATAGAAAGATCATGTGAGAACCACATAGAGAAGAAAGGCAACAGTCAAGGGGCCCTAGACGCTCCAGCCTCTAGCTGTTTGAGTCTTACTAGTGCAGGTGTGTGTCTTGTGAGGGAAGACACTTTAAGATGGTCCCTGCTTAAGCTGGGCACAGTAGCACGCGTCTGTAGTTCCAGCTACTTGGAAGGCTGAGGAGGAAGGATCGCCTGAGCCCAGCAGGTTGAGGTTGCAGTGGCTGTGAGTATGCCATCGCACTCCAGCCTGGGGCAACAAAGTGAGACTCTGGCTCAAAAAAAAAAAAGATCCCTGCTGCAGAGTTGAGTTACAACCACTGAGAGACCCTGAGTGAGACACGCCTAGCTAAGCTCTGATAGCCTTCACATTTGTGAGCAAAATAAAGGGTGCTATTATTTCAAGCCATTGTTTTGGGACTGTAATTAAATTATTTTATTGAGACATTTGTAAATTCATATGCAGTTATAAGAAATAAAAAAACTTGTGCACTCCTTACCAGCAACATCATCAATATCCAGTGTCCCCCAATGTTAATATCTTGCAAAACTATGATACAATATCACAACCAAGATACTGAGATCGATAGTCATGATACAAACCATTTCCCCACCACAAGGTCTCTCATGTTGCCTTTTTATAGAAACATCCATTTCCCTTCCTCTCCTACCTTTCAGTCTCTTGTCCTTAACATCTGCCGATATGTTCTCCATTCCTATAATTTTGTGTTTCTAGAATGTTATGTAAGGGAATCGTATAACAGGAGACCTTTTGAGATTCACTTGTTTCATTCAGCATAATTCCCTAGAGATTCATCCAGGAGGAGGTTGCATGTATCAAGTGTCTGTTCCATTTGACTGCAAGTGGTATTCCATGGTATCGCAGTTTGTTTAGCTATCACATGTTGGGGGACATTTGAGTAGTTTCCACTTTTAGGCTATGATGAATAAAGGTATTGTGAACATTTGTGTACAGATATTTTTGTGTGAACATCAATTCATTTTCTATGATACTTGCCCAGCATCACTGGCGGGGGCCATGACAGTCTCGGAGCCAGCATGGGAACAGAGTGAGGACAACTCCCCGGGAGGCAAGGCCCTGGGGAGATTCTGTGCAAGCGGCAAGGCCCCACGGAAAGTCCTGAGGAAAATTCTGCATGACTGCTCTTTAAGTCATGGCCACCACTGTGTTCCCATTATATTGTTTTGCGCAGGCTTCATAGGAATAGTTTGTTTAGTTATGTTTTGGGAAAAGGAGGCTGCTCACAAATTCATGATAAATAATAGTTTCAATATGAGTTCCTACATAACTTATAAAAAACAATATGTCTCAACTAGATCCAAGAAAAACTATGAACAGGAACAGCATGACACAGAGTCAAGAAGAACAAACACAATCACCTGTAACACTAACTAGTCCTACGCTGTGTCTTGTTAATTGTTCCCAGAACAGTTCAAACAAAGAAACTCTGGTAAAACTGTGGTACCGGGGAATGGTGAGAACCAATGAGGAACACACTGAAACCATAAGTCAATTAAAGATAGGCTTAGACACTCAGCTATCTCCCCTAATATCATTAGGCCTAAACCATTACCCACTATAAGAGAAGGAAACTACGTAGGTCATAAAATTAACAATCGAGTATTGTGGGCACCTAAAGGAAAATATAGCATGCTAAACTTAGAATGGCTTGACCCTCCACTATCTTATACAGCTGCATATGGTGATGATATGGTTAGAAAAGTCTGGATAGATGGAAGATACATTAAGTGGAGAGATTTATCTCCATGGGAAAGTATAAAATGTAGTGGTCCCCAGTGATGCTTACTTTCTAAAACCCAAAGGTCAACACTTAGAATAAAAATGGAATGATTGGTATACAAATATAAAATGTAAACACTGCCTCGTCGCAGACAGTGACCTTTAAATTGAAACTACATAAAGGTTACATGCCTAGCACCTTTATATCTATACAGACTGTTTACCTTTATAGAGTATAAGTTTTACTTTTCACTTGCTAACTCTTTGGCTAATGTTAACCTTGCCCTTTTAATAAGTTACTACTTCCAAGAACAGCTGGCTTTTTTTTAAAGAATTATATGTAGACATTATTAAACCATAATTATGTGCAAAATTATAAGAATTGCAAAACCATTAGTGCATCATGCAATCATTTTTACATGTTAATCATTTCTTCTACTATTAACTTTTTGCTAAGTGTGTGCCAAAAATTATGATATAAATAAATCAGCACTGCTATGTTTCAGTGCCAGAGTGTGAGACAAAACTCTGGTCTGACTCGTTCCTTGCCTTATCCACACATCCTTCCTGGGTTCCTGAATCCTGCGGAGCTGGACTCTGACACCTTCTTGTATGAAACTGCTGTCATCAGTAAAGTATTCAACATCAGGATCTTTGAGGGGATGGTCTGTCAGATCTGGATGGCTGGAAAACACCTCATCCATAACCTCAGTACGATCATGGTTTGGTTGTCTGGGTTCAACCGGCAATAGAGTTGCAGGATTTAAAGTTTTGACTATTTCCAGGCGAATGCGTGAGTTTTCACATAGCATTCCTTGATATTTGACCATCCTGGCGTTTGTTAGCCAGTACTGACCTTTGTATTCCATTAAGGTTAATACCGCATGTAGCACTCGGACCATCAGGTCTTGTCCCATGGTTAGTTTGTTGGCTTCTGCTACCAGAAGGGTGATAGCCTCAAGTGCTTGCAAACAAGGTGGCCTTGAGAGACTGAGTCCAGTTGCTTTGACAAGTATGCTATGGGTCTGTGCCATGACCCTAACATCTGAGATAGGACCCCCACTATTATGCCAGTGCACTCATGCACGAATGAGAAGAAGGGTTTGGTTACCTCTGGAGCCCTAAGCTGGATGCGTTGATGAGAGCTTGCTTAATTTCTACAAAGACCCTTTGTTGGACTTCTTTCCAAAGTAGGGGCTCCCATTCTCCCCGCTTTGTGGCTTCATAAAGGGGTTTTTGCTAAAAAGAGAGGTTAGGTACCCAGATTCTACAGAATCCTGTGGTTTTGAGAAATTCCCGGATTTGACGTCGAGAGGATGGGACCGGGATTGAGCTGATGGTTTGTTTTCTTTCTGGGTCAAGCTGGTGTTGCCCTTGAGGTAGGTGGAAGCCAAGATATCTAACCTTCTCTTGGCAGATTTGGGACTTTTTCTTTGATACTTTGTATCCAGGCTTCCATAAGAGGATGAGGAGCTGGTGCGTCCCCTTCATGCAGTCCTCCTGTGTTCTTCCCGCCAACAACAAATCGTCCACCTATTGGAGCAGGGTACAGTTATATTGGTTTCCTGGGAAGGCTTTTAAATCCGATGCTAAGGCGGTGCCAAAGATGGTTGGAGAACTATTGAATCCTTGCGGCAACTTGGTCTAGGTTAATTGTCCTTGTCACAGTTTTCAGAATTTTCCCATTGGAAGGCGAAGATTGATAGATATTGGGGGCCAGGTGAATACAAAAGAAGGCATCTTTGAGGTTCAGGCAAGTGAAGGAGGCAACCTCTGTGGTGACAAGGCTCAACAAGGTATAGGGGTTCGGGACAACTGTGTGCAATGTGACCATGGCTTGGTTTACTGCTCACAGGTCCTGAACCAGCTGGTATTCGTCTGTACCCAGTTTCTGGACTGGCAGGAGAGGCATATTCCAAGACAACTGGCAGGGTCGAAGGATTCCTTACCGAAGAAGATTTTCCAAGTGTTTTTGGATCCCAATCTGTGCCTTGCGTGGGATGAAGTATTGTCATTGACATACTGGCTCAACTCCTGGTTTCAATTGTATGAGTATTGGGGGTATGTTGTGGGCCAACCCAGGTGGATTATCTTCGGCCCAAACTCCAGGTATTTGGAAGGGTGGTTCCGGTCCATGTTGTGACTCTCTTATTAGACTGCAGAGATGTCATTCTTCTTTCTGGGGAATGGTAAGTGCCATTATTTTGGGTTTTGGATTTCTTAATTTTAGAGTCACACGGTTAGGAGAGTCAAAAAGTCAAAAGCAATTTGGGCCCACAGCCTTCCTAATAATTCTCGTTCCATTAGGGCTATTGGGCAGTCATGGAGGTACAGGAGCTCATGGATAACTTCATGGTCCCCTATTGTGTAGCATCATGGTAGCATAAAGGGACGACAAGCTCGACTGTCCGTGGTCCCTACGATGGTAGCTTGCCTTTGGGAGAAGGGGCCCAAGGGCTGGGTTACCAAAGAGTGTTATGCTCCAGTGTCCACCATAAAGTCAATGGGTTGGCCCCCTACAGTCATCTGAACCATAGGTTCCCGGGGGCCCTGTAGAATGGAGCCTGGTCTGTCCTAGTCTTCCTTATATGTTTCCATGGTGGCCAGACCCATAAAGTTGTCTGCAGGAGGTTGGTGTTGTCCCCGGACCATCTGGCTTCTTCCTCCTGGTGATGATCCAACTGGCTAGAGGCATTTATTCTTCCAGCAGTTTTCGTCTGCTGTGCGCTGAGGGCAGTCACCTTTCCAATGGCCCTCTTGGTAGGAGTAGGCCCATTGATTACTTCTCAGTTTCTTGTTAGGATAGAGTGACCTTTTAATGTGCTGATATGGACCCAGCATCATCTCTGTGTGGCAGTCAGGTTGGCCTCTTCCCCGACCCTGGCCTCGGCCTCGGCCTTGTCCACATTGGGCAGGTACCTGGTATCCTGACAAGGCTGCAGCGAGTAAAGTGGCCTTTTCTTCAGTCTCTGATCTGCTTTTTGTTGGGCTTCCAGGTCTTGGTTGACAAACACTTTTGCTGCAATCTCCAGCCACTGTCTGGCATTCATTCCAGTGAAGTTCTTTAACTTTTATAGTTTGTGTCAGATGCCTCCTTTGGCATGTCCAACAAAGGCTGCATTCACCATTCATTGATTTTTAGCTGCCTCTGGGTCGAAGGAAGTGTATAGTCTGAAGGCCTCGCAGAATCTTAGAACTAACTCGGGCTTTCATCGGGTCCTTGGAGTACTTCTGAGGTTTTGCTCATGTTCATGGCCTTTTTTTTTTCCTGAACTCCTGGACTCAGGCAATCCTCTCACCTCAGCTGCCCAAAGTGCTGGGATTACAGGTATGAGCCACCACACCCAACTTGACTAATAGTTTTAAATGAGCAATAGCTTACATATACTATTAGAGATAAATCACCTCTTGTCTCATGAATGCAAAATAAA
The DNA here is from genome assembly GCA_963574415.1 of Tarsius wallacei. Lineage (NCBI taxonomy): Eukaryota > Metazoa > Chordata > Mammalia > Primates > Tarsiidae > Tarsius > Tarsius wallacei. Next base: position 920 of record CAUYQG010030461.1, on the reverse strand, counting down.
TTCTCTAGACTCAATCTCCCTGTAGAGACCATCAGCTCATAGTTAGGGCTCAAAACTCCATAAGCACAATTCCCTATGAGAAGTGGCTGAAACAAACATCTCCTCAGAAAGCTTCAAATATGTTGTCAAGGAACACAATTTTTGACCTGGTAACAAAATCATTCTGGCAACCTGACGTATGGCCAAGATTCTAAGACGATAATTAAAGACATTCTTTTGGATCTGTCCTTTAATTTAAATTTCAGAGGAAAACTATGAAGGGGCTTCCAGCTAAGTAGAGACATTGATCAAATCTTGGTTTAAAAAAAGGGGAGGGTCTGGTTTGCAGACCTTGGGTAATGTTCTTCAACACATTCAACAGGCCAAAGGAATGAGTTTTTCACTGATGAAGCTCTCACAACTCATTGGTTTTGTGCCAGTTTTCCATACTCTCCTCTCCCAGCATCATAGTCCTGCTGACACTCATCTGGTACCTGGCCACCAGATCATCCACGTCCATACTGCCAGTCCTCCTTAAATCCTGCATCCCAGGCTGTGCAAATTATCTGGTTATTCAGATGAGTTCCAGGTATATACCACATGGCATCTTCTGCATCTGCTCTTGAATAGTATTCCACAAAACAGAATCCACATACTGTTTTCTTCACTTTATCCAGACCCATAATGACTTTGGTTTTTTTTGGGTTTTTTTTTTTTGAGTTGGAGTCTCACTCTGTTGCCCAGGCTGGAGTGCAGTGGCCGCTCCTGGCCACCGCAGCCTCGACCCGCTGGTCTCCGGCGATCCTTCTGCCTCAGCCTTCCAAGTAGCTGGAACTACAGGCACGCGCTACCATGCCCGGCTAATTTTTTGATTTATTGTAGAGATGAGGTCTCGCTTGCCCAGGCGGGTCTTGAACCCGCGGGCTCAGGCAATCCACTCA
>CAUYQG010030460.1:0-67982 GCA_963574415.1 Tarsius wallacei | reverse complement strand
GGTGGCTCAGCCTGTAATCCCACGCTTTGGGAGGCTGAGGTGAGTGGATTGCCTGAGCCCGCGGGTTCGAGACCCGCCTGGGCAACTTGGCGAGACCTCATCTCTACAATAAATCAAAAAATTAGCCGGGTGTGGTAGCACTCGCCTGTAGTTCCAGCTACTTGGAAGGCTGAGGCGGAAATATCGTCGGAGCCCAGCAGGTCGAGGCTGCGGTGGCCAGGAGCGGCCACTGCACTCCAGTCTGGGCAACAGAGTGAGACTCCAACTCAAAAAAAAAAAAAAAAGTTATGTTTACACTATATTGTAGTCTGTTAAGTGTGCAATAGCATTATGTCTACAAAACAATGTATGTACCTTAATTTAAAAAATACTTTATTGATAAAAAATGCTAACGATCATCTGAACCTTTAGCACATCATCATCTTTTTGCCAGTGGAGGGTCTTGCCTTGATGTTGATGGTGCTAACTGATCAGGGCAGTCAGTGGCTTTTGAAGGTTGGGGTGGCCGTGGCGATTTCTGAAAATAAGATAACAATGAAGTTTGCTGCATCGATGACTCTTCCTCTCATAAGAGATTTCTCTGTAGCATGTGATGTGGTTTGGTAGCATTTTATTCACAGTAGAACTTCTATCAAAATTGGAGTCAATTTCCTGAAACTCTGCTGCCGTTCTAGCATTTAGAATTCATTTATGATATATTCTAAATCCTTTCTTGTCATTTCAACGATGTTCACAGCCTCCTCACTGGGTATGGATCTCACCTCAAGAAACTGGTAGTTTTGCTTATCCGTAAGAAGCAACTCCTCATTCTTTAAATTCTTATAATGAGATTGCAGTAGTCCAGCATATCTTCAGTTACTTGTGCCACTGAAGACTAGGACCCTTCAAAGTCATTCATGAGGACTAGAGTCATCTTTCTCCAACCTTTTGTTAATGTTGATATTTTGACCTCCTCCCGTAAATCACACATGGCATTTAGAATGGTGAAGCCTTGTTAGGAGAGTTTTCAATTGGCTTTGCCCAGATGCATCAGAGGAATCACTATCTATGGCAATGGTGGCCTTATGAAATGTATTCTTTCTTTCTTTTTTTTTTTTAGTTGGAGTCTTACTCTGTCACCCAGGCTGGAGTGCAGTGGCATGCTCACAGACACTGCAGCATTGACCTGCTGGGTTCAGGCAATCCTTCCATTTCAGCCTTCCAAGTAGCTGGAACTACAGGCATGCACCACCACACCCAGCTAGTTTTTTTATTTATTGTAGAGTCAAGGTCTCACCAAGTTGCCCAGGCTGGTCTTGGACCTGTGGACTAAGGCAATCCTCTCACCTCTGCCTCCCAAAGTGCAGGTGTGAGCCACCGCATCCGGTGAAATGTATTTCTTGAATAATAAGAATTGAAAGTCAGATTAGCCCTTGATCCATGGACTGCAGGGTGGATGTTGTGTTAGCCGGCACAAAAACAACATTCACCTGCTTGCACATCTTGCCCATCTCTACTAGAATTCTTGGGTGACCAGGAACCTTGTCAATAAGCAGAAATCTTTTTTTCCTGAGCAGTAGGTTTCGATAGTGAGCTTAAAATATTCAGTAAACCATGCTGTAAACAGATGTGCTGTCATCCGGGCTTTGCTGTTCTATTTATAGAGCACAGGCAGAGTCAATTTAGCATAATTCTCAAGGGCCCCAGGATTTCTGGAAAGGTCCATGAGCACTGGCTTCAACTTTTGGTCATCAGCTGCATTAGCCTCTAACTAGAGAGTCAACCTGTCCTTGGAAGCTTTGAAGCCTGGCATTACTTCTCTCTAGCTGTGAAAGTTCTAGAGGGCATCTTCTTTCAACAGAAAACTGTTTCATCTGTTTTGAAAATTTGTTGTTTAGTGTAGTAGTCATCTTCACTGGTGACCTTAGCTAGATCTTCTGGGTAACTCATGGCGGCCTCTCTATCAGCACTTGCGCTTCACCTTGTACTTTTATGTTATGGAGACAGCGTGTTTCCTTAAATCTCATGCGTCAACCTCTGCTAACTTCAGAGTTCCTCTTCAGCTTCCTCTCTTCTCTCAGCCTTCATAAAACGGAAGAGCATGTTTTTTTGCTCTGGATCAGGTTTTGACTTAAGGGAATGCTTTGACTGGTTTGATCTTCTATCCAGACCATTGGAGCTTTTTCCCTATCAGCAATAAGGCTGTTTCCCTCTCTTATTCATGTGTTCACTGGAATAGCAGTTTCAATTTCCTTTAAGAACTTGTCCTTTGCATTCACAGCCCGACTAACTGTTTGGTACAAGGGGTCTGGTGTGAAGTATATCTCGGCTTTCAACGTGCCTTCCTCACTAAGCTTAATCTTTTCTAACTTTTAATTTAAAGTGAGAGACGTGTGACTCTTTCTTTCACTTGAACACATAGGAAGACACTGTAAGGTTATTAACTGACCTAATTTCAACATTGTGTCTCAGGGGAAAAGGAAGCCTAATGAGAGGGAGGGAGGTGGGAGAATGGCTAATCAGTGGAACAGCCAGAACATACACATTTGTTGATTAAGTTTGCTGTCTTACATGGGAACGTTTTGTGGTGCCTCAAAACAATGACCACAGTAACATCAAAGATCACAGAACACTACCACAGATATAATAATAATTAAAACATTTGGGCTATTTCAATATTCTGAATATGTGACACAGAGACACACAATGAATACATGCTGTTGGAAAAATTGTGCCAATGTAGGGTTACTGTAGGGTTACTGTAAACCTTCAATTTATTTAAAAAAAAAAAAAAGAAACCCTGCAATAACTGTGAAGAGCAATGAAGCAAAATGCAATAAAATAAGGCATGCCTAATATCAAAGAGTTTGCATCTTGAATCACCTATTGGTGGTAAAAAGTAAGACTACTGTGTCTCATTAACACTTTTTTTTTTGCAGCTTTGTCTGATTGAGACGATCCATCTAGCATTTATTAAATTAAAAATATATAACATTTTGTATACATTTTTATCATACATCTACATACAGTAGTCACAAAACACAAAATAATTTTTTAAAAAATTTCCCTTTTCTCCTCATTGCAAATTTATGGAAACCTCTAGCAGTGAATTCAGCATGTATTGGGCTAATATTATATATAGCTGGCAGGGTTGATCCCAGCTGGAATGCAAGAGGGTGGGGATGGTCACTGTCACCGGGGCAGCAGCCAGGCTGAAGAAATGGCTGGACTGCTGAAGTGCTTCCTACTCCTCTCCTGCCCCCATTTCTTGGTTGAGCTAGAGTTGAACTCCAGCCTTAGGAACTGATTCAACATTTTTCCTCCGACTTGGAGGATAAAGCATTGTAAACTTTTAACATTTTTGGCTCATCTTAAACTCACCTTTGGGTGTTTTGGGGTTGATGCATGTGTGTTTTCAATCTTTTTCCTGCATTCTTGTGAAGGGCATTGTTGTTCTTTCTTTCCTTTCTTCTGTGCTTAATACTTTAAGTGTTTCTTGTAAAGCTGGGTTGAAGACAGTGTAAGCTCTTAGAGATTGAACGTCTGGGAAAGATTTTAATTTTCCGTCACTGATGAGGTTTAGCTTAGCCGGATAGGTAATTCTTGGTTGAAATTGTTTATCTTTGAGAACTTTGAAGATTGGACTCCAAGTTCTCCCAGCCTGAAGTGTTTCTGTAGATAAATCTGCTGCTATTCCAATTGGTCTTCCCCAGCAGGTAGTGTGACCTTTTTCTCTTGCTGCCTTTAGGATTTTTTCCTTTTTACCTACCTTGTTTAGGCAGATTATTATGTGTCTGGGAGTTGGTCTTCTCATTAATTGTCTTGCAGGGGTTCTCTGAATCTCTTGTGTTTGAACGGTCGCATGACTGATGAGATGAGGGACATTTTCTTGGATAATTTCATGGAATGTTTGTTCCAGGGTGGTCTCTATCTCTCTATCTGCCTCGGCAATTCCAATTAATCTCAGGTTCGGCCTCTTGAAATAATCAGTCATCTCTTGGAGGTTTTGTTCTGTCTCTTTAAGCTTCTTTTCTATGTTTTTAGCAGTTTGGGTTAGCTCCATATTTTGATCCTCAAACTCTGAGACTCTTTCTTCTGCTTGGTTAATTCTGCTTTCCATGCTTATCAGTTTGTTATTTACTTCATTCTCTGTATTCTTTATTGCTGTTATCTCAGTCATCAACTCCTTCATTCTTTCCTCTTGTCTCTTCTCAATTCTATTTATTCTCTCTCTTAATGTCTTGATATCTGGGTTTGTGGTTTGACACCAGTCATTCTGCGGTATCTTCATTGTTTGCATTCTGAAGTCTATATTCTCAGTGTCTGACCTCCTAGGGTCTGTGAGAGATCCATACTCTTCCTCTGGTTTTTCTTCCTTTGTGTAGATTTTCCTCCCCCCTTTTATTTACCTCTTCTTTAATTATGTTGTTCAGGGATGGGGGTGGGAGTAGCTTTTATTTCTGTTTTCTCAGTCTCCTATTCTTCTTTATATGGATCCTCTGGCTTTGTTCAATTCTGAAGCTGGACTGTGGGTTGGGGACTGTACTTTTGGAGTTTTGAGATTTAATTGAGGGGGGATCTGTGATTCATAAACTATCTGCAGATCCCAGTGTCCACTGACAGATGTGTGGGCCCCCAAGGACATTCTTGCTTAAGGCATTCCAGAGGCTGTTCTTGAAACAAACTGGGCATGGAGCCCTGATTGTGGAATGCCCTTACTTGAGAGAAGTCACAGAGAATTGAGCTACCACCAGGCCACAGTCAAGATGACTCAGCCAGACCCCTGGACAGGTATTACTCAAGATAGCCACTGGAATGAGACAGTGGACCCTTTACCCTCACCACTCCCCCATGTTTCCCATAGCAACTTTCCCTTTAAAAGCCTCACAGTAAAACAAAACACCTGAGAATTTGGGACGTGAGGAGATTGAGATAAGCAGGGCTGTTCGGCTAAGCCCAGTCTAGGTAAGCTGATCACAGCCAGTTCTTAGCTGACTCATAGATCCATGAGAATCATTGTTTCAAGCCACTGAGTTTTGGGGTGGTTTTTAGCATAGCATTTTTGTAACAGTAGCTAAATGGTACATTAATTTAATACTCCCAATAGCTCTACAAGGTAAATATCATAAACTTCATTTTAGAGATGAGGAAACTGAGAAGACCAAAGAAAGAAATTAAGGGTCTATTTGTCCATGGTTCCACAGTTTCTAAGTGGAAGAGTGAGGATCTCAGGGAAGCATTCTGGTTCCAGTGCCTGCATGCCTAAGTACAGTAGGTCCCCTACATATGAACCTTTAGGTTGTGAACCTTCAAAGACGAGAATGTGTGTTCACATGTACAGTCGTGTAAATTAGTTCATGAGTCTGGTGGATATCATCATGTGCTGTATTGCCAGATTTAAAATGTTTTCTTTATTTTTGTGTTTGTTTTTTATGTACTGTTTGTGTGAAAAGCCTTGTAAACCTATTACAGTACTGTCTAACCGATTGTGCTAGTTGGGTACCCAGGCTAACTTGGTTGAACTTATGAACACGCTCTCGGAATGGAACTCCTTCATATGTAGGGGACTCGCTGTATTGCTTTATGCTTCCTTGGAGCTTCCACTGGAGCTTCAAGAATGGCAAAACCTCAGGTAAGAACAGGCACCGCTTGTGAGAAAATAAGCTGGGAGACCAGCAAGATAGAAGGGCAACAGTCGTGTTAGAGAATCATAAAGAATGATGCTAGAAGCACTCCTCTTCCACATTTGTTTTGAATAGTAATGTTGTGAAGGTGAGCTTTGTGATCTCAGGGTAAAAATGGAAAACAAACCTCAGAATTGTGCAGGAAACGATGATGATGATGATGATGATGACGACGACGATGAAGAAGAAGAATTAGTAGAGATTGAGCATCTAAGTAGTGATGGACACTGCTAAGCACTTGTGGTAGTCATTGGTGTTATCCAAAAATACTTTCAGTTTTCCTCCAGGGGCCATGGTAGACTTTCACTTTCTTGCTTTCTTGAAGTAGAGATGTCCAGCTGATTTGCTTTAGTCCAGGGTCAGCAAACTACATTCTGTAGCCTGTGTTTGAGTGGCCTTGTAAGCTAAGAATGGTTTCTACATTTTTCAAAAGGGTGTAAAAAACTAACATATGTGATAGAGATCATATGTAGTTTACAAAGCTGAAAATATTTACTATTTGGCCTATTAAAGAGACAGGTTCTAGTCAATACAATGACAGTGGAAGTGACATGTGTGACATCTAGATAGAAGAGCCACTAGGTGATATTTTCCACTTTTTCTTTTCTTCTGCCTTGGTCCTGGAGAGAGGATCTCAGTCTGGAGTGAGGGTGACATTGTTGGAGACTTTACCTAATTTGCCATGGACATGTAGTGTGAGCAAGAAAGAATCCTTGTTATTTTAAACCACTGACACTTTCTTTTTATTACTGAGGCATACCTAGGCTAGCTGACTGATATAGCATTTTACATGCATTCAATCCTCATGATGACCCTATGAAATAGATACTATTATTACCTCTTTTTGAACTATATCCTGAATCAGATAATTGAAAGCACATTAGCACACCACACTCCACGTCTCCATTAGACGATTGTCATAGCACCTGCTGGTCTTCCTGATTTCATTCTTGCCTCTTACAGATTGTTCTCATTAGTTAGAAATATCTTTTTAAGAATTTGGTCCTTCCAGGATTCCATTTCTGGCAATGATTGGTTAGGTTGTTTGAACTAGACATCCCACTCAATATAACAAGAGAAGCTGTATAAAATTATTTTTTAAAGTGTTTGAAGGCATCAGAGAGCTACCAAAGAAGTGATAAGCTATAGGGGAAAGACCTGTCTGGATGGTAAGTGGAACCCAGAGATGTGAACCTGGCACTTGGGGCCCCTTGACGCTGATGACTGCTTTTACTTCTAAAAGTAGAGCTGAAATTCTGAGAAGCTAAGCAGAAGTTTCTATAAATTCACAAAGCCAGTGGATAAAAAACTTGAGTTCAAGTCCTGCCATGGAGGAGTGACTTGATAAGTACTCAAGGCTTTCAACTGAAGTTCTAAAGGGGCATACTCTAGGTAAGAGTAAGCTCACCACTTTCTGCATACCTCCTTAGACTTCTTTTTCAGGCCAGATGCATGTTACATTAGTTGGGGTTCTCCAGAAGACAGAACAAATAGGAAGTATATATATTTCTACATATCTATATCTCTATATTTTTTAGGTTATTGTCTATGTCTATATGTGAATACTCACATCTCTCTCTCTCTCTTTCTCTATCTATCTATCTAGACATTTATTTTAAGGAATCAGCACACTTGATTATGGAGGCTTCGAAGCCCACATTCTGCAGGGTGAGGTGGTAGGCTAGAGATGCAGAAGAACAGGTACTACAGTTTAAGTCCAAAGATCATCTGCTGCACAATTCCCTTTTTTGTTCTATTCAGGTCTTCAACTGATTGAATGAGGTTCACCCACATAAACAGGACAATTTGTTTTATTCAATGTCCACTGATTCATATGTAAATTTCATACAAAAACACCCTCACAGAACTATCAGAATAATGTTTGACCAAATAGCTGGGTCCTATGACCCAGCCAAGCTGACACATTAAATTAACCATCACACACGCGCTGAGCTTTGATTCATCCATTCATTCAATACATATTTGTTTAAATTTTTATTTTTATTTTTTGTAGAGATGGAGGCCTCTGTTGCCCAAGACTAGTCTTGAACTCCTTGCTTCAAACAATCATACTGCCTCAGTCTTTAGTCAGTAAATATTTATGAGCACCACCTGTGTCTCAGGTATGATTCAAAGTGTTGAGAATACTGGAATGAACGAAACAGACAAAATCTCTGCCCTTTGGGGGCTCACAAGCTTTAGGGAGAGATAGTCAGGTGCTGATATGTGCTATGAAGAAAAATGACAATGAAATGGAGGATGAGAATGTTATTCTAAATAGAAAAGAAGCCAGGAGCAGTGGCTCACACCTGTAATCCCAGCACTTTGGGAGCCTTTGGTGAGAGGATTGCCTGAGCCCAGGGGTTTGAGACCACCCTGGGCAACTTGGCGAGACCTTGTCTCTACAATAAATAAAAAATCAGCTGGGCTTGGTGGTGCACGCCTGTAGTTCTAGCTACTTGGAAGGCTGAGGTGGAAGGATCACCTGAGCCCAGTAGGTCGAAGCTGCAGTAACTGTGAGTGTTGCCGCTGCACTCCAGCCTAGGTGACAGTGAGACCAACTCAAAAAAATAAAAGTCAGAAAAGGTATCTCTGGGATGTCCCTGGAGAATCACCCGGATGAGGAGAGGAAGTGAACCCTTTGAATATTTAGGGGAAGAGTTTTCAGTTTGAAGAGTCAGGCCTCAGGGTGGAAATGTGCAGTATATACAGGGAATAGCAAGAAGGCAGGTGTGGGAGGAGCTGGCAGGGTGAGGCTGAGAGGGGTCAGGAATGAAGCTAGGCCATGTAGAGGCTTAGGAGCTTTTGCTGAAGGATTCAGGGTGAGCCTCTGGGTAAGCTGATTTCTACCTGTGCATCACACAGGAACATGTCCTCTCTGGGTAGTCTTCAGGACATGTGATGACCTCGCTGTCTGATTCCAACTTCTCCCCACTTCTTCCAGTGTTGCCCCACCTGCCACCATCTCCTTTTCTCTCTCTAGCATCAGGTGTCCTGCTTGTTTCCTCAGAACCTACTGTCCTCCCAGCCCCACAGGGATTCATGAAGTCCTTGTCCCTCTGAATGTTGTGCAAATCCTGCCACCTCCAGCTGGCTGCGTGAAGAGCCTCATCTGTGCTGGCTCCTGCCAGCTGTGGTGCTAAGGTAGGAAGGAGGGGAGGGGGAGGGGAACAACCAGGGGGTCGTTCAACTTCTGTTCTCTCCACAGGCAGGGCTTGGCCTAGGATTTTTCTTTAACTACTCAAAGACAAATGCATTTTATGCTGTGATGCAGTTTTCTTTGTTTAGTACAGGGGTTGGCGAACTATGACCCAGGGGCCCAAATCCCACAGGACTGTTTTTATTGGAAAACAATCAGGCTTATTCATTTGGGTTTTATCTTTTGCCCCACAAAGATTGAGATGAGTGGTTGCAGTAGAGACCTTATGGTCTGTGAAGCCAAAAATATTTACTATCTGGTTACTGACAGACAAAGCTTGCCCACCCTTGGTCTAGTCTATGACAGAAATGTATACTTTTTCTAATAATGTGATTGTTGTAGTTGTTGTTTGAGTCGGGTCTCGCCCTTTGACCCAGGCTGGGGAGCAGTGGCACGATTCCAGCTCACCGCAGCCTTGACCTTCTGCGCTCTGACAATCCACTTCAGCCTCCTGAGTAATTGGGACTACAGGCATGTGGCACCATATCCGGATCATTTAAAAAAAATTTTTGTAGAGATGAGGGAAGTCTATGTTGCCCAGGCTGGTCTTGAACTCCTAGGCTCAAGTAATCCTCCAGTATCAGCCTCCTGAAGTGCTAGGATTATAGGTGTAAGCCACTGAGCCCAGCCTTAATAACATGTTTTTTAAGTCTACTTCTTGCAAAGCTATGATTCTGGCCTTATTACACTAAGGTGTTCTCATTTGTTTGGCTTAGCCTAAGGAAGGGTCCCACGGAAGCGGACAGAACTCTGGCTGAGCCTCTGGGTAAATGACATCATAGTCATCTGGTTTCTCTCTACTCCTCTAGAGGAAAAGCAGGGGCTTAAGTTCAGCCTGCCACCCCTGTAGTATTCAGTTAACTTGTTGTTGTGTGACTCACGGCTTTTAACAGAAACGTATGTGTTCAAAATGATGTGGAAGATTTTTCAAACTACCAGAAGGGAAACTGTTAACATATGTACATAGAGAGATGAGTATTTTGAGAAGTGCTTGTGAGAAATAAGAATGGTGATTTATGTTCAAATTGGAGCCTAGCTTATCTTGGGTTCTCTAGATGGTGTCTAAATGCTTTGTGCTTCTCTTTTGCTGATTCACTCTTTTGCTGATTCACTTCTTTGTGATTTCTTTTCTGGGGCTTTTTACTTTGGTGGGCTTCATGTTTACACTTTTGGCAGGATCCAATCAGAATGATTCTGTAAACCGATCAGCAAATAGGACATGCAAATGAAGTGGTTCTGTAAGCCAATCAAAATGTGTCACATAGGCATCCTACTGGAAAGTCTGTAACTTCTGCAGTATTCCTCCAATGAGGAACCAGTAAAAGGGACCTGCATTTTAGGGATAAAAGTGCTGATTCTTCCTGCTTCGGTGGTCTTGTTGCAAGACTGTCATTAAAGTCTCGCTTCTGCTGCACTCCATGTCTCTATATCCATCCTTTGATTTTGGACAGGTGAGTTTGTTTCTCACAGTGCTCAAAGAGAAATTAAACATGATTGCTATCTGTAGTTGCACTTGGGCATATGTTTTACAGCTGGGTTCATATTTTAAAAAATATTTTAATATCAATACTAATGGATCTGACATGTGTTAGGGAGCGAACTCTGGAATCTTACAGTTGAATGTAATTTGGAGAGAACACTCTTCCTCTTCTTCCTTTTTTGAGTCAGGGGGTCACTCTGTCAGCCAGGTCAGAGTGCAATGGTGCAATTGTGGTTCACTGAAGCCTGAACCTCCTGGGCTCGGGTGATCCTTCTGCCTCAGCCTCCTGAGTAGCTGGGACTACAGGCATGTGCCACCATGCCTGGCTAACTTTTTAATTTTTTTTGTAGAGATGAGATCTCACTATGTTACCCAGGCTGGTCTCAAATTCTTGGCCTCAAGCAATCCACCCACCTCGTCCAGCTAATTTTTTGATTTCTTTTATAGAGACCTCACTATGTTGTCCAGGCTGGTCTCAAACTCCTGACCTCAAGCGATTCTCCCGCCTCTGCCTTCCAAAGAGCTGGGATTACAGGCACGGGGCCACTGTGCCTGGCCTTCCTCATTCCTGACATAAGTGTGAGAATTTCTCTTATGGTGACCATCAGATACAGTACATGATGTCTGCAGTAGATAAATGTGGTCTCCCCTTTGCTTCTTCCTTTCTCTGGCTCTTATTTCCTGGGGTCTTGTTGGGCACATGGCTAGGACTCACCCATACATATACTCTATTCCTCTGGTTCAAGGTAAGGATCCAGGGAAGGATCCCATGACTCAAACTGTAGCATCCTTCCTTTTCTTGTGTGCTTTGGTGGCCAGTGATCTCGTCTCTTCTTTACCTTCTTAAGGTTTCTATTTTACCCCAGAATGATGCCGAGTTCCAATTTACACTAAATAATTGGAGTAGATTGTAAAATTTATGTAAAATACAACTTAAAGTTTAAAATTCGATTGTATTTTATAATTGGGATAGATTATGTTTTCTAGAACACTGTTGCTCATCCACATGCTCTTCTGTCATGTGACTTGCCATATCCATCAAGAGGTGGAGTCTAATACTTGAATATTCGCTGACCCTAGTGCCTACCTTGACTGGCCACATGCAGCAGAAGGGACAAATGATAAATGATAAGCCTGATACATTTTCATACCCAAACCAGCACCCAGATTAAGAAATGGAACATTTGGAGGCCCTAGAAGCCTCCTCTGTGTCCCCATCCACTAGCTTCTGCCCAAGGTAGCCACTATTTTTTTTTTATTTTTTGAGTCAAGGTCTCATTCTGTCACCCAGGCTGGCGTGCACTGGCACTATCACAGCTCACCACAGCCTCGACCTCCTGGGCTCAGGAGATTCTTCCACCTCAGCCTTCCAGGTAGCTGGGACTACAGGCATGCACTACTGCCCCTGGTCTGGTAACCTCTGGTTTTACTTCTGACACTATAGCTTAATTTTGCTTGTTTGTGAACTTTATATAAATGGAACCTTTTGTGTCTGGATTCTTTTATGTTCAGCTTCATTTTGTGAGATGCCTCGTGTTGTGGTGTATGGTTGTTGTTGTTGTGTGTGATTGTACTTATTTGTTCTCATGGCAGTATTCCATTGTATGAATACACCATAATTTATTCATCCAATCTGCTGTTGAGTAGTTTCCAGTTTGGGGCTGTTAGGAATAGCGCTGCTATAAACATTCTTGTGTGTGCTTTTGGTAAACATATTGCATTCATTGCTGTTGGGTATACAACAGGAGTGGAAGTTCGTACTTTTATCTTTAGTTGATTCTACCGGTTTTCCAAAGAGATTATACAAATTCAAATTCCCACTGACACACTGTTAAAATTTCAGCTCAACATCTTTGCCTGTGCAGTGTCTGTGTTTTCATTCTAGCCATTCAGTGAGTGAGTCATTTTATTTCAAAGCACCATTTAATTTCAAATTGGTGAAAGACTAATCAGTTGAATTAGAAAAAAAAATCAGTACATGCTTTTTTGTTGTTGTTGTTGGTGAAGGTCTCACTTTGTCATCTAGGCTGGAGTGCCGTGGCATGATCATGGCTCACTGCAGCCTCGACCTCCCGGGCTCAGGGAATCCTTCTACCTCAGCCTCCTGAGTAGCTGGGACTACAGGTGTTCACCACCACACCCAGCTAATTTTTTAAATTTATTGTTGAGACAGGGTCTGGTCTCAAACTCCTAGGCTCAAGCAATCCTCTCACCTCAATCTCCCAAAGTGCTGGGATTTCAGTTGTGAGCCACTGTGTCTGGCTAGTACATGCCATTCTTGTACGAGGCAGCAAAAGTCCTTAACTTTTAGGACTTTTTAGAAAATATTTTTATATTACATGTTAACTGCCATATGTAAATATTTTCTTGCATTCTTTTATAAATGCATGTAGCACTGCAATGGATATATTTTAGGGGTATATGCCTACTTTAGACAAGACTAGAGATATGAACTGAGTGGTCTCAAATTAAGAAGGTTCTCATCTTTAGCCATAACTTCAGTGAGCACCTCACACTGTGATGAAAGAAATATTACTTAAGTCTCCCAGGCATCAACCAGCTTGAAGATACAATTAAAGTCACATTAGCCATCCTTTATGAAATATTTCTCCGACTCTTCCTCTATGTGAACCTGCAGCCACTCTCTACCATTCCTAATAGTTCAGCGAGTCCCCAAGGATGGCCTTCTGTGTACTCAAAGATATAAGGGTAAGGCACCCACTGCCTTCTGGCTGTTATTTTGCCGGGTAAGGTCTCAGGTTACTACCCAGCCTACCTGGTAATGCCCCACTCAACTCCTGTGCTGACTGCACCCTCTCTGTCGCTGCTGAAATTGCTGGCACGGGATTTTGCTAACCCTTGCAGTTCCAAGACTCCCCAGGAATTTTAATGAAACGACTCTTTTGAGTTTCTCCTGCTTTTTAAATCCATAGAACCCGGGCCAGAGGACATTGGGCATAGCCAACCCTGGGAGGCAGTGAGACTCTTCTCTTTACTCTGTCCACTGAACTCAAGTTGTGTACTTTGACTTTCTCTTCCGGTGGGGAGAGTTACTTCCCAAAAGCCCTCCAGCTTTTCCAGTAAGATTACCTCTCCCTCGCCAGCTGCGCCCAGGCCTGGTTGAATCCGGAGGGCTTGGTCTCTAGTGAGGGTGACCGTGGGGCCCTTTGGCCTGGGTTAGTCCTGGTGTGTGATGGTTGTACTTGCATCATGCTTAATAGCTCTTTCACTCTCAAAAGAATTCTGGTTTGAATGGTAAATTATATATGGTCTTTAGGACAATGTTCCAGAAGAAAAACAGACTCAAAAACACAGTTTAGAAGAGTCAAGTCATGCTGTAGGAAGACGCTTGAACTCAAGGCTGGAGCTGGCACTGTGGTCACCTGCCTAGCTCTCAGCCCTGGGCAGCAGCTCCCTGGCTCCATCTACAGGCAGGGCTCCACCCCGGTCCAAGACTGTGTCTTCCTTTTACAGGTAGTCAGAAAGAGTTGGGGTACAATGTGCTCAAACTCAGTTGGCCGTTAATAATTGTGGTGGTAGGGTCCTCCCAGCATACCCTCGTGTCTGGTTTTCCTAGCCTGGCCTTGACTGTGTTCCTGAGATATTATGTAGCTCATTTGTATCCAAGTTCTGAATGCACCCCTCCTTATCTCTTGTCATTTCCTCAAGTCCTCTGTGCTGCCCTGGGCCTGGACTCTGCCTCCTGACTTCAGTGACATGGGATCCGCCATCTGCTGCGGCTCCAACCACACAGCCTGCCTTGTTCTGTGGCCTGCCCCTTTCCTCCAACAGTGCCCTTTGCTCCTTGGAAGCCATGTTGTCATCTCCTGTTGGACTTAGACGTGGGGTTTCCACCAGGAAGGTGCAGTGCTTTTGCAGAAAGGGCAAAGGTTCTGAAGTCAAAAGACCTGCATTCAAGTCTTACTTCTGCAATAAGCTGTGTGACCTTGGACAAATCACTTAAACACCTGACCTGAATACAGTCCCTTTACCTGTAGCACGTGGGATGGAGTTGACACTTGAACTCAGGGAATTTCCTAGTGAGTTTGTTCGGTATGAATCCTTTATCTGGGGTTGGGTCAGTTTTTGGGAAAATCAGATTTCTGAACTTGAGGAACCAACGCTGTATGTCAAGGACACTGGGAGAGTCAGCCTGGAACAGTTCACTTGATTTCCCACCTTCATTTTAGGGAAATGTTCAACCAGCCCTGGAAGCTGGGCTATTCACCTCTCCAATTGCTCCACATCTGGAGAAGTCTTGAGTCAGACAGCTTCTCCCTGAGGAGTGTAACTGACATCTTTTCCCCATCTCGTCTCATTGGTTTTGGAAAAAGGGGTAGAGAAATTTGCCAAGAATAGAAAAGGTCTGATACTTTTAAATGTCCATCTTTCAGTAATACTTAATTTATTTGAAATGTAATCTAAAATAAGGAGACAGAGAATTCTTTTTCTTTTTCTTTCTGGTTTTTTTTTTTTTTTTGCCTTGGAGTCTCTCTGTCGCCCAGGCTGGATTGCAGTGGCACACTCACGGCCACCACAGCCTTGACCTGTTGGGCTCAGGTGATCCTCCCACCTCAGCCTTCCAAGTAGCTGGAACTATAGGTGCGTGCCACCAGGCCTAACTGACTTTTTGATTTATTGTAGGGATGGGATCTCGCCAAATTGCCCAGGCTGGTCTCGAACTCCTAAACTCTGGCTGTCCTCTTGCCTCCCCCTCCCAAAGTGTTGGCATTACAGGCTTGAGCCACCGCGCCCGGCAAGAATTATTTTTCATCACTTCATTCTGAAGTGTATTCAGAATGAGTTGGGAACCTGTATATTATAAGCATCCATATTAACGATCGAAAATATAAAACAGAAATTGGCGAGTTCATCCAGATAATAGTTCTATTCTTCCTGGAATGGTAGCTGAGAAAAGTGGGATTTCAGTAAACATCTCCCTCCTGTGCAGAAATCCCCAGGCTGGAACTCAGATCTGATTAAATGAGTCAGGCTTACATTTATTACTGTATATTACAAATAGTTTTCAGTGTCAGTAGTTACTGGTGTCTCCATGGATTTGGCCAGTTCCTGGCAATTATGCACTTGACTGCTAATATAGGCCAGCGAGCCAAATGCCTGGAATGACGATCCACGTCTGAGTGGCTTTAGATCTGGGAAGGATGTCCAAACACCATGTTCCTTCCCAAGGTGGTCAAATCCGGGTTGCCATTCTGTCCTTTAAATCTATTTATTCTGAAACTCGACCAGAAAGGATATGGCCACATCCTTTTGCCCCTTTTAGCTTCTGCAGCAAACACCTGGAGGAGCCTGTGTTGATTTTGCAGCCTCTGTCTGCTGCTAGTCCAGAAGTAGTTTCATGCCTAGAGCCTTAATCAGAATGTCACAGCTGAGCATAATCTGTCAGATGGATTATTAGAAAACACTCATTCTTTCAAAGACTGTTAAGTCTGGAAGCTTGGTGAAGTCCAGCTGCATTAATGACATATCTTTTTTCTGAAATTAATGGCATATTCTTTTTCCCTCCAGTTTTATTTACATGAGTGCTAATTAGTCAACCTGGCTAAACTGTAGCTTGCTCACACTTGTTTGATCTTCGGCCCTCTATTAGAAAGAGAGTCTGTCTCCTGGCATGTGCTCTCTAGCCACGGGTGCTGGTAAACAAAAGACTTTTTAGGAACTTTCAAGGGACTGCATTGGTGTACAACCAGTCCTCTGTCTCCACTGGTTCTGTGTCTGCAGATTTAACCAGTGTGCACAAAAAATACTGTATTTGCGGGAAGTAGAACCTGAGGATATGAAGGACCAACTTTTCGTGTCTGTGGGTTCTGTGGGTCGCCTTCAGGACTTGGACATTTGTAGATTTTGGTCTCCACTGTGGGGAGGAGGGGCTGGTTGTTGGGAGAGTGTGTTGGAAGCTAACCCCATGGATACTAAGGAATAACCGTGTATGGGGAGGACTAGAATGCATGCTCTATGAGATAGGGATTTTGTCTGCTTTGTTTACTATTTATTGAGTGAATAAATAAGTGAATGAATCTAGGAGGCTGAGGTGGGAGGATTGCTTGAGGCCAGCTGTTAGAGACCAACCTGAGCAACATAGTGAGACCCTGTCTCAATTAAAAAGAATAAGTAAAATAAATAAGTAAATGAACAATTATAAGTCCACCCCTCTTCTTAATTGCATAGTAAATATCATCTTCTCTATTTCTTAGTCCCTTTTATTTTCCTCACTTTCTTTTTACTCAGTTTACACAGAAGGCAATTAAAAGCCTTTCTCTTCTAAACAGGGTGGATGGAAGGTCAAGATGGCTGCCTGGACTGGGTCCTTGTGTACTTGTCAGTTTTTTCACTCATTCTGGCTGCTCTTCATCCCGTGACCTTCTCTTCTCTCCTCCAGAAGCAGCCCTGTTCCCTTGTTTTCTCAGCCGGTGGTCTGACTCTCCGCATGAGCGGTATTAGGTGGCCACAACCATGCTCACCTTTTCTCCTCTAGTCTGAATGAGGTGTGTCTTCTATAAGGCAAGCAGCTTCTCTTTCCTGTGGAATCACATAGCAAGTAATTCTGCTCTCCTCTGCCTTTCCTTTGCTGTTGACTTTTCAGAGTCCACAGAAGAACTTAAGTCTCTTCAATATTAAAACAACAAACACAATATAAAAATAAAACAACCATCATCCCCCAAAGAGCAACCACTACAAACTAGCCCTGTATCACTTTTGCGATCACAGCTCAGTTTTTCAGTAGAAAGGTCTACTTAGAAACTCTTACTTCTTTTTTGTCCTTTCTAAAATTAATCAAGCAAAACATACTCTTTCAGAAGGAAAATACAAAATTAGAAAATCAGAGCTATGTTTTCCCTTTAAGAATAAAACCAGATTTTTTTCTTCCTTGCTAGCTAGATTTCTTATGATAAGAACACAAATCCCAAATCAGATTGCATTTTGTTTTGACAACAAGGGATAGAAACACACAACAGCCTTTCATTGTAAGCCTCGTTTATGATCTAAGGGGACATAAACATTTGGAACCATTTTACTTATTTGCACACAGTTTGCACTCATAATAGTCTCAGATGATTTTTTGAAAAGATCAATTGTAATGTCTCCACTTTCCTTTCTGATTGTGCTAATTTGAGTCTTCCTTCTTTGTTTCTTAATTAATCTAGCTAGTGGTCTATCAATTTTGGTTATCTTTTCTTTTCTTTTTTTTTTTTGAGTTGGAGTCTCACTCTGTCGCCCAGACTGGAGTGCAGTGGCCGGTACCGGCCACCGCAGCCTTGACCAGCTGGGCTCCGGTGATCCTTCCGTCTCAGCCTTCCAAGTAGCTGGAACTACAGGCGCGCGCTACCACACCCGGCTAGTTTTTTGATTTATTGTAGAGATGAGGTTTCACCAAGTTGCCCAGGCGGGTCTCGAGCCCGCGGCCTCAGGCATTCCACTCACCTCAGCCTCCCAAGGCACAGGATTACAGGCTGAGCCACCGAGCTGGCTGGTTATCTTTTCAAAGAACCACATTTTTGTTTCATTGATCCTTTGTATTGTTTTTAAATTTTATTTTCATTGGGTTCTGCTCTGATCTTCATTATTTCTTTTCTTCTGCTATCTTTGGGTTTGTTTTGTTCATGTTTTTTTAGTTCCTTGAGGTGTGATATTAAGTTATTGATGTGTGCTTTTTCAGTCTTATTAATGTAGGCCTTAAGTGATATAAATTCTCCTTTGAACACAGCTTTGGCTGTGTCCCAAAGGTTTTGATAACTTTTTTCATTATTGTCATTCATTTCAAGGAATCTTTAAATTTCCATCTTGATATCATTGCTGACTCAAGGATCATTCGGGAGCAGATTGTTTAGCTTCCATGTTTTTGTTTGGTTTCATAAGTACTTCTTGGAGTTAATTTCTAATTTTATTCCACTGTGGTCTGAGAAGTTGCTTAATATGGTTTCAATTTTTTTGAATTTATTGAGATTTGATTTGTGGCTTATCATATATTGTATCTTAGAGAATGCTCTATTTGCTAATGAGAAAAACATATAATGTATATTCAGTAGTTTTGGGATGGAATATTCTGTAGATGTCTGTCAGTACCATTTGTTCTAGTGTCCAGTTTAGCTCCACTGTTTCTTCGTCAACTTTCTGCCTTGATGATCTATTGCCGACAGTGAAGTATTGAAGTATTCCACTATGATTGTGTTGTTCTCTCTCTCTCTCTCTCTCTCTGGTCTAGTAGAATTTGTTTTATGAAACTTGGAGCTCTAGCATTAGGTACATATAAATTTTAAATGTTATGTGTTCTCATTAGAATGATCACTTTATCATTATATAATAGCCATCTTTGTCTTTTTTTACTATTGTTAGTTTAAAGTCTGTTTTATCTGATATGAAAATGGCTGCTCCTGCTTGTTTTTGGTTTCTATTTACATGAAATATTTCCCCCACACCTTTACTTTGAGTCTCTAGGAGTTTTTGAGTTAAGTGGGACTCTTGAAGGCAGCAGATATTTGGGCTGTATATTTTTATCCATTCTGCCAGTCTGTATCTTTTTAGAGGGGCATTGAGACCATTTATGTTCAGAGTTAATGATGATATGTAAGGTACTATTCCATTCATCATAATGGTTGTTATCTGTTTGCTTTATTTATTTTCTCTACTGTGTTGGTGTTCCATAAGGCCTGTGAGCTTTATGATTTCCAGCATTTTTCTACTGGTATGTTTCAACCTTTTGTTTCAGTATTTAGAGCTCATTTGAGTATTTCTTGTAGGACTAATAATAGTGGTGACAAATTCCCTCAGCATTTGCTTGTCTGTGAAGGACTTCATTTTTCCTTTATTTGTGAAACTTAATTTTGTGGGATGCAAAATCCTTGGCTGACTGTTACTCTGTTTCAGGAGATTGAAGATGGGGCCCAATCCCTTCTGGCTTGCAGGGTTTCTTCTGAGAAGTATGCTATTAGTCTGAGAGGTTTACCTTTGTAAGTTATTTGATGCTTTTGTCTCACTTCTTTTAAAATTCTTTCTTTCACCTTAACTTTGCATAACTGGATGATTATAAGCCTTGGGGATGACCTTTTTGCAATGAATCTTCTGGGGGTTCTTTGGGCTTCTTGTATCTGGATGTTTAGATCTCTGGTAATGCCAGGGACGTTTTTCTCCAATATTCCTTCAAATAGGTATTTCAAATCTGTTACTTTCTCATCTTTTCAGAACACTTATGATTCTTAAGTTTGGATGTTTTTCATAATTCCACATTTCTTGGAGACTGATTCTGTTCTCCTGATTCTTTTTTTCTTTATTGTTGTTTGATTGAGCTAATTCGAAAGACTTGTCTTCAAGTTCTGAGATCCTTTCTTCTGCTTGTTCTAGTCTACTGTTAAAATTTTCCACTGCATTTTGTACTTCCCTAAACGATTCTTCCATTTCCAAAATTTCAGCTTGGTTTTTTTGAAGATGTCTATCTCATTGGATACTTTTTTATCCATGTCCTGAATAGTTTTTAAAATTTCTTTATGTTGGTTTTCAATTTTCTCCTGAAGTTCATTGATCAGTGTTATAACCAACCTTTTAAATTCTGTGTCTGGAATTTCAAAAATTTCATTTTGGCTAGGGTTTGTTGCTGAAGAGTTGGTGTGGTCTTTTGAGGGTGTTGGATAGCCCTGTTTTTTTCATATTGTCAGAATTATTTTTCTTGTTCCTTCTCATTTGGGTAGACTATTTCTTCTGATCTGAGGTTGGCAGGGGGCTGATATAGGCACTGTAGGGTTCCCTTAGTTATATATAGCCTTGTTGCAGTGAGGTTTCCAATAGCAGTTGTGCTAGGTACCGTGGCAGTCCTGTGCTGGGTATCTGCACTGGCTCACAACATCCTGAGTGGCTGGAGTGGCTTGAAAAGTGCTATTAGCTGGGCTTTGGGATCAGGCCTTCCTCAAAACGGAGGTCTTATATCTGATGTGGTGAGTTACACCGTTGGCCTCTGGCCAGGAGGTGATACTTGTGGGAGAGGTCAGCGGTGATAATGGCTGTAGGGTTTCTCCTTGGCGAGTGTTGCTCCAAGGAGATGACCAGCTAGCCTAGGCCAAGGACAGGGCTATAGAGGGTTTCCAAGTTCTCTGCCTGTTTTGAGCCTTGGAGGGGAGTGCAGAGGAAAGGAGCTGAAGCACCCCGTCAGTGTGCGCTCTTGGCTACCCCGGTGGGTATTGGGAGGGACTCCCAGGCCACTGGAGTCATGCTGTCATGCAGTGCCGGCACAGAAGAGTTTACATGGGGAGTGAGAGGTTGCTATGACAGTGAATCCTACCTAGTTCCTTCCTTGGCCTCAGGCAATCTACCATCTGAATGTCAAGGTGCAGCTGGCCTCAGGGCCTCGGGTGTTCTCAGGCAAACTGCCCAGCCAGGAACTGTCTGCAACTGCAGAGTTTGCCCTTGGGCCTATTCCCTCCCATGCTGACTGGAAAGCAGCTGTGCTCCCTGCAAGGGTTGAGCTTCTGGGAAATGGTGGCTGGCACTGTCCAAAGTTTGTTTTATGTACTACTCAGTGGCAGAGCACTGCTGTGGGAAAGGCCATTTCCTGCGAGGGACTGGGATCATGCAAGGCTCAGGGGACCCTGCAAGTTTGAGGTGGGAGCACAGAACTCCTGAATTCCCCTCACTCATCTTTCCCACTGTATCTGGAGTTTGTGGTAGACTATGTTGGTTCAGGCTAGAGTTTGGCAGTTCCAGCCCAGGTTGATGGATTTTTTTCCTTCTTCTTTACTCTAAGTCATTATTATTACTCCTTTGGAGAGTTTTGGGGCACACTGTTGGTGCCATTCCTCTCTGGGTGCTGAAGAAACTATCTTGATTTATGCTGTAGGAGAAACTCACTCTAGCTTCCTCATGTCGGTCATCTTAATCCTGTTGTTGTTGTTTAAGCCACCAGTCTGTGGTTTATTGTTATAGCATTCTGAATGTACCAAGACTGCCACTCTCCTTGGCTCTCTTCTAACCTTGCATACTCTCCTTTGGCTGTCTTACTGGCTCTTGTGGTTTAACTGCCAATATGCTGTGAATTCTAATCTCCACCTCTAGCCCTCATCTGTCTTCTGCATTCCAGACTCAGGTATATAGCTGCCTCCCATCTTGATGGTCCTTAGGAAGTGAAAATCAACATGTACAAGACTAGACTTATTGTCCCTTTCTTAAACTTGCTTTTCTTCCATATCACGTCACCTCAAACCTGAGCATCATCCTAGCTCTTCCCCTCCCTTTCACTGTATTTAATTGGTGACCAAGTATTGCCTTTTCAACCTTTTAATACCTCTTGTTTTGGCCTCCTTCTCTTCACCACCACAGCCACTACCCAAGTTCAGACCTTATTATTTCTCACTCTTTTGAGTTTTTCACCTGTCTGCTTGCTTCTGGCCAAACATTCTCCAATGCATTTTCCATGTGACTCTTTGGATGATGTTGAAGGAATAATTTCAAAATGCAAATCTGGTCTTCTAACTCCCCCGTTGAATACTCTTTACCAGGTCCCCACTGCCCAGAGGATAAAGTTAAACCATAAAAGGTTACTCATTCTCCCCTATTCCTAAACCTTGCATCTTGGCTTTTATCGAGGTCTTAGGCTTAAAGGACTACAGTAGAGGACACAGTGGAGACCAGGTGGGACTGCTGTGAACTGGAGAGTTTATAAGCCCCACTGAAAGCAAAAGCCCCTGCTACAGACTGTTCCTTCCCAAAATTCATATGTTGAAATTCTAGCCCCAAAGTGGATGGTATTAAGAGGCAGGGCAGTTGGTAGGTGATTATGTCACAAGAGTAGAGCCCTCATGAGTGGGATTAGTGCCATTATAAAAGACATCCTCTAAGTCATCTTTGCCTCTTCCACTATATAAGGCACAGCAAGAAGAGAGTTCTCTAAGAACCAGGAAGTGGTCTCCCACCGACACTAAAGATGCGAATGCCTTGATCTTGAACTTCCCAGCTTCCAGAACTGTGAGAAATAAATATTTGTTGTTTAAGCCACCAGTCTGTGATTTATTGTTATAGCATCCTGAATGTACCAAGACTGCCACTCTTTGGCCTCACCCAATTATTCCTGAGTGGGAATTTTTAACTCTTCTTTCTTCATGAGAAACTGGATTTTTATGTCAAACTTTCTGTTTATTAAGTTTATTATTGGAAACTAATTTTACAAAATTAAAAAAATATTGTGTCATAGATTATTATTAGAGTGAAAAAACAAATACTATATATAAAAAATAATCTGTATTCTAATTTAAACACATCTGTGTTAGATTGTGCAAGGTTGATGCCTGTGTCTCCCATCCAAGTACTAACCAGGACTGATCCTGCTTAGCTTCTGAGATCAGATGAGATCAGTTGTGTCCAGGAAGATATGGTCATACAGTGATGCCTATCTATATAAGCTCCCCCTGAATTCTGCATCTTAAACACATGGAATTACTTCCAGTGCCCTTTAATACTAAGGTTAAAAGGCAAAACTCTTAAAAAATAATTGTAGCTACAATAATTTGTTAAATATAATATAAAAGGATGTTAATTGTGACATCAAAAATTCAAAATGTGTGTGGGGGTGTGTGGAACTGGAATAAAAGGGTAAAAAAATTTTTCAGAGGAAAATCAAAGTTAAGTTCAACCAGCATAAAATAACCTGTTATAACTATAACTTTTTTTGGTAAGTCTCCTGGTACCCACAAAGCAAAAGCTTATAGTAGGTTCACAAAAAAGAACAGGCAAGAAGTCAAAACATATCACTAGAGAAAATTACTTAGCCACAAAGAAAGACAGCAATAAAGGTGGAAATAATAAAAGATCTCAAAAACTAGGAAGCAATTAATAACATGACAGTAGTAAGTCTTTATATATCAGTAATTACCTAAACTATAAATGGATCAAATTCTCCAATCAAAAGACATAGAGTGTCTGAATGAATTTAAAAAAATATGACACCCAACTATATGCTGCTTACAAGAGACTCACTTCACCTGTAAGGACATACACAGACTAAAAGTGGAGGAATGGAAAAAGATACTCCATGCAAGTATAAACCAAAAGAGAGCAGGAGTAGCTATACTTATATCACATAAAATAGACTTTAAGGCAAAAAACTGTAAAAAGAGACAAAGAAGGTCATTATTTTATGATAAAGAGGTCAATTCAGCAAGAGGATATAATGTAAATATATATGGACCCAACTTTGGAGCACTTAGATATGAGTTTATAAAGAAAATATTAATAGATCTGAAGGGAGAGACAGACTAATACAATAATAGTAGGAAACTTCAATACCCCACTTTCAACAATGGATGGGTCATCCAGACAGAAAATCAATAAGGAAACAACAGACATAAACTAAAGTCTAAACCAAATAAACTTAAAAGACATATACAATATTCTATACCCTATCTGCAGAATACACATTCTTGTCAACTGCACATGAAACATTCTCCACAGTAGATTGTATGTTAGGCCACAAAACAAGTCTTATTAAATTTAAGGAGACTGAAAACATGTCAAGTATTTTTTCTGACATAATAATATAAAACCAGGAATTAATAATGGGAAAAATTTCAGAAAATTTACAAAAACATGGAAATTAAACAAGATGTCCTATACAGCCAGTGGGTCAATAAAGAAATTAAAAGAGGAATTTAAACTTTTTTTTGGAAGCACAACATACCAAAATCTTTGGGATACAGCAAAAGCAGTTCTAAAAGGAAAGTATATAGCAATAAACAGCTACATCAACAAAGAAGAAGGATTTCAAATAAATGACTTGATATTGAACCTCAACGAACTAGAAAAACAAGAACAAACTGAGCTCAAGGTTAATAGAAAGAAGGAAATAATAAAGATTGGAGCAGAAGTAAATAAAACAGTGCTTAGAAAACAATAAAAAAGATAAATAAAACTAAGTTGGTGGTATGAAAAGATAAACAATATTGATAAATATTTATCTTGACTAAGAAAAAGAGAGAGGACTCAAGTAAAATAAAAAATGAAAAAGGAGACATTGCAACTGATACAATGAATTATACAAATAATTATAAGAGATGATCATGAACAATTATAAACCAACAAATTGGACAACCTAGAAAAAGCAGATAAGTGCCTTGACATATACTATTAACTGAATTATGAAAAATAGAAAATCTTAATAAACCAAAGTGAGTAAGGAGATTAAATTAATAATAAAAAGTTTTTTATCAAGGAAAAGCCCAGGACTTAATGGCTTCACTGCTGAATTTTATCAAACATTTCAAGAAGAATTAATAAAAATTCTCCTCAAGCGCTTCCAAAAAATTAAAGAGGAAGAATACTTCCAAACTTATTTTACAAGATCAGCATCATCCTGATATCAAAGCCAGACAAAGACACACATGAAAAGAAAACTATAGGCCAATATCCTTGATGGACATAGATGTAAAAATGCTCAATAAAATACCAGCAAATCATATTTAATAGCACATTAAAAAGATTGTTCACCATAATCTAGTGGGATTTACTTCAGGAGTGCAAGGATAGTTCAACATACTTAAGTCAATACATGGGATACATCACATTAACAGAATGACAGACAAAAAAACACATGATCATTTTAATCTAGAGAAAGAAAAAGCATTTCACAAAATTTAACATCCTTTTATGATTAAAAACTCTCAACAAATTAGGTATAGAAAGGAATGTACCTCAGCACAACAAAGATCATATATGACAAACCCACAGCTAACATTACACTTAGTGGGGAAAAGTTGAAAACTTTTCCTGTAAGAGCCACAGTGAGACAAGAATGATTTTCATCACCTGTATTCAACATAGAAATGGAGGTCCTAGCCAGAGCAATTAGGAAAGATAAACAAAAGTCATCAAAATTGGAAAAGAAGAAATAAAATTGTTCCAGTTTGCAGACGATATGATATTATATACAAAAACCCTAAAGATGCCACCAAAAAACCTGGTAGAACCAATAAACAAATTCAGTGACATTGCAGATACAAAATGAACATGAGCTTCTTTACATTTATGTCTTCTTCAACTTCTTCATCAAAATTTGTATGGAACCACAAGAGACCTAGCCAAAGCAATCCTAAGCAAAAAGAACAAACCTGAAGGCATTACACTACCTGACTTTGAAAATATACTGCAAAGCTATAGTAACCAAAATAGCATGGTACTGGCATTAAAACAGATACATAAACTAATAGAATAGAATAGAGAGTCCAGAAACAAATCTGTGCATTTACAGCCAGTTGATTTTCAACAAAGGTATCAAGAACACAACAGGGAAAGGACAATCTCTTCAATAAATAGGTGTTGGGAAAACTTGCAAGAGAATGAAATTAGACCTTTATCACACACCACATAAAAAATTAACTCAAAGTGGATTAAAGACTTAAAACGTAAAACCTAAAACTATAAAACTGCTAGAAGAAAACACAGGGGAAAAGCTCCATGACATATGTCTGGGTAATGATTTTTGGATATGACCCCAAAAGCACAGTCAACAGAAGCAATAAATAGAGACATGCGATTACATTAAGCTAAAAAGCTTTGCACAGTGAAGGAATCCATCAGCAGAAGAGAGAACCTGCAGAATGGTGGAAAATATTTGCAAACTATACCTCTAATAAACTGTTAATATCCGAAATGTATAGAAAAGCAAACAACTTGATGGCAAGAAGAAAATAGCCCATTTAAAAAATAGACAAATGACTGCATAGACATTTCTCAAAGGAAGACATACAAATAGCTAATGGGTATATGAAAAAGTGTTGAACATCACTAATCATCAGGGAAATGCAAATTAAACTGCAATATTACCTCACATCTGTTAGAATGGTTTTTAACAAAAAGACAAAAGATAACAAGTGTTAGCAAAGATATGGAGAAAAAGGCACCCTCGTGCACTGTTGGTAAGTTAGCAAGCCATTATGTAAATTAGGTTGTAAACTATGTAAATTAGTACAACCATTATGGAAAACAGTAATGAGGTTCTTAAAAAAAAAATTACAAACAGAACTATCGTATGATCCAACAATTCCACTACTGGGTATATATTTAAAGGAAATGGAATCAGTACATCAGAGAGATATCTGCATACCCATGTTAATTGTAGTATCAGTCACAATATACAGAATCAACCTAAATGTCTGTCAGTGAATGAGTAGACCAAGAAAATGTGGTATATACACACATAAGGGATCTCTTTTCAGTCATAAAGGGCAAGAAAATCCTGTCATTTGCCACAACATAGATGAAATCTGAAGACATTATGTTAAGTGAAAGAAGCCAGGGTCAGAAACACAAATAGTGCCTGGTCTCACTCATCTGTGGAATCTAAGAAACCAGGTCCCATGGAAGTAGAGAGTAGAACAGTGGTTGTCAGGGCTGGGATGGTTAGAGGAGGTGGGGGTTGGTGAGATGTTGGTCAAAGGATACAAAATTTCAGTCAGGAGGAATAAGTTAAAGCAATCCATTGTATAACATGGTGATTGTGGTTAACAATGGTGTTGCATTTTTGAAAAATGCTAAGAAGGTGAATATAAACTGTTCTCACCACAAAACTGCTAATTATGTTAGGTAAGACATGTTAATTGGCTAGAAGTAGTCCTTCCACAATGTATATATGTTTCAAAACAATATCTTGCATATGGAAAATACATATAATTTTATCTGCCAATTTAAAAAAATTTTTTAAAAAGCCGGGCTCGGTGGCTCAGCCTGTAATCCCATGCTTTGGGAGGCTGAGGTGAGTGGATTGCCTGAGCCCGCGGGTTGGAGACCCGCCTGGGCAACTTGGTGAGACCTCATCTCTACAAGAAATCAAAAATTAGCTGGGCGTGGTAGCATGCGCCTGTAGTTCCAGCTACTTGGAAGGCTGAGGCGGAGGGATCACCCGAGCCCAGCAGGTCGAGGCTGCAGTGGCTGGGAGCAGCCACTGCACTCCAGTCTGGGTGACAGAGTGAGACTCCAAACCCAAAAAAAAAAAAAAAAATATATATATATATATATAAAATTTAAAAAAAAAAAAACCCATTTCAGGGAGAACTAGCTTTTTCTTTTGCATTCCAACTGATTCTATGGAGTTTTCTGCAGCTTTATTTATTTCCATGATGCAATGTCTAGACCTTAAGCTCCAGCAAGACAGGTTCCACGTCCTGTTTATCCTCATATTCTCTGGGCCTAGAACAGTGGCACACAGTAGTCACTCAATAAATATCTGTTGAATGAATAAAATAGACAGTAGTTAGTTAACAAGATGTATACTTTCTAAAATTAACTCTCTTTAATTTTATTAAAAATTGTCCACACAATATTTTACAGTTGAAAACTTAATATCATACCAAGAGTTTCATAAATATTGATGTCTCTTTTGGAAGCTAGGCTCCATTGATGGCCTCCAATGAAACATGCCTCCCGGCATTCATGTTCTCGTGCGGTCCCGCTTGACCGCCTGAATCTGGGCTGACCCTGGGACTTGCTTTTTGATCAACAGAATGAGGTGGAAATGACATTGTATAACTTCCAAGGCTGGGGCATAGGAGGCCTTACAGTTTATGTTGGAGTCCCTTAGAATGTTTGTTCTTGGGACACCCCTTCTGCGATCTCCGCTACTGTTCTGTGAGGAGCTCATGCCACATGAAAAGGCCACCTAGTGTGCTTTCCCAGACCACTGCTCCAGCCCTGATGAGAGTATGCACCTAGTGGGTGGAGACCAGGTGGGAATCCGGCCCCCGGCGCATGCTGGTCTGGAGGGCCATCTGATGTGAGGACCGCGTGGGGCAGAACTTCTCAGTAGATGCCAGCCAGTGTCAGGCAGCAAGGGACAAGATACCTTCTCCAGGTGTCATGGTGCTGCATGTGCCCCAGAAGCTTCGACACCACTTTCGGAAAAAGAAGGGATGGAAGAAATTCTGAGCTGCTTTCACACTCAAAGTGGCCGCCAGTGCCTGGAGTTAGCTAGGGGTGTCATTTGTGCCAGCGAGGGGGAGTGAAATTTGATAGAGGTTGGGAGTGGCAGAGTCACTGCCTCTGTGCCTCGATCGTTTCATCTGGAAAAGAGGGAGGCAATCCCAGGACATCTCTGGGCAGGCTGTTGTGAGTTCACATGAATGAGTTCATGTGTGCACAGCATTTAGGGCGGTGCCTGGCACACAGCAAGCATTCAGTCAGTTGTCTGCAAAACACAGATACGTACCACAAGCAAACACAGCAAAACATGAAATGTGATAGGAAGAAAAAGACATTGTTTGGAAAACTTATTAATTATAGTTCTGCGGTATTGAACAAGCAGGTTCCTACCCTTTGGAGCTTTCGATATAAGACATAATCAAACTTCTGACAGCCCCAACTGCTGCTGATAAAGCTAGAACTAAAATAAATATTGACTACGTGCTAAGCATTGGTCACTTAAGATGACAAGGCTGGCTGGTTATTTTAGACAAAGCTTTCTAAGGTCTTTCCATGTGGGGCATCACTTTGGATCTTACCCTCAACTTTGTGTCCTTATTGGGCTTCACTTGGTGAGTTTACTCAGAGTGTATAGTCCTCCTGTGATCTGACTCTTTCTTTCTTTCTCTGCCTCCTTCCATAAATATCACACATAAAAATATTTTCTATTCAGCCAAACATTGTAGCCATTTACACGATATGGTCAATTTCATATTGGTGTGGCATTATGTTATTATTAGGAATTATTGGCCACCATAGAATATGTGATAGAGTTTTCCCTGTGGTGTCCTAGCTAGTTCTTATGTCGCCCAGCATAACATCTTTCGAACCATTCACCGTGTTGTATTTTTCACTTTTCACAGCTCTGCCCTTGTGATTAGTGTCTATCGATGTCTGTTATAACACCGTGCTCTTGGCTTTCGGCCAGTTAATTACTTATTGGATTGCTTTTCAGAGACTAGCTGCCTTCCCGATGACGGGCTGCAGCCCTACTGCTCCTGGTCACTCTCATCTTCTGTTCTTTGCTATTTTCAGACACTATTTTGTACTTATTATGCAAAAGTTCAGAACCTTAATCCTTGAACGGATCTGAGTGCCTGGTCTGATTTTCCAACACCAAACCCAAATAAACAAAAACACATAACGTCCATTTTTTAAAACGTCACATTGCCTCAAGGAACAGAGAAGCTTTTTCTCTCATGTCAAGTGTTCTCCAGGAAATCACTAGGCCTGAGGTTCCCCACCCCGGTGCACACATGCTTGTTTTAGGTGCTTACATTAAGATGGTATTTCATTGGTTTTGGATGGTCCCTTCCAGAGCCCAGATGCTATGCTTCTTTCTATTTTAGGAAGGGGGAGAAAAGAATTGCCTTGTCTTCCAAAATATTCATGTTTTTCTAGCATGTTAAAATTCATTTGTGACTAAGTCATTATAGCAAAACACGTGGAGACCTTTTTATTCTGGAGAGTTCTGGGTACACACATTCTACAGTGTGCATTAATACCAGGGTCCTGCCTTCTTGTGACCCCCTTGTCTTCCAGGGGAGAGAGATGAACTGGGTGAATCATAAACCAAACAGTGGAATTCTGGCAGGCTCTCTTAGCTCAGAAAGAAGCAAAATTGAGGCCACAAAAGAAACATCTTAAGGGTCATATCAGGTGACTCTAAGGAGCAATCTCTCTCTCTCTTTTTTTTTTTCTGAGTCGGGATCTCACTCTGTTGCCTAGGCTAAGGGGCAGTGGCATGATTACAGCTCACTGGAGCCTTGACCAGCTGGGCTCAGGCAATCAATCCTTCTGCTTTAGCCTCCCGAGTGCCTAGGACCACAGGCACACACCATCATGCCTGGCTAAGTTTTTTATTTTAGTTATTTATCTATTTATTTATTGACAGAGAAGTTTTCGCTGTGTTGCCTAGGCTGGTCTCAAACTCCCGAGCTCAAGCAATTATCTCTCCTTGGCCTCCCAGAATGCTGGGATGACAGGCATGAGTCACCATGCCTGGCCTTACTTTTAAGCAACCTCTTAACAAGCCTGTATATGATAGCTACTTTTTATGTTAAAGTGCTTTGGAGCCTCTGGCCACTCTGAAATGGAAGTGTAGGCTACAAAGAGTCCTGTTTCATGAGAGCATGTAAATGAGGACCCAGGAGGAGATAGGCATCTGCTTTTATAAAGGGTTTCTCTCACTCTGTTCCCAAATTGCTGGAACTCAGACAAGAGGACCCAGGTGAGCGAGGTCCCTCCCACAGCCTCCTCTGCCATGGAGTTCAAGGGCATGGATGGGGAGCCCCTGGGCAGCTTGCTGAGTTAGGACTTCACTCTTGGCAGAAGCAGCAGGAGGCAGAGTGAGGGAGGGAAAAAGTGTGGGTGGAGGGAGCCAAAACCAACCCGAGGAGACAATGTGGAGATCTGCTTAAAGGATGTAGCTTGAGAAATGTCTGACCATATTTTGTCCAGTGAACAAATGTCATTTTTTAGTGGCTATGTTAATCAGTGACAGCAGAATGGCAGGAGGGGGTCTGTCCCATCCCTACCCTCTTCTTTCCAGCTGCTGCCACGGTGCCTCTTTCTGGCCTTTGTTTTATTCCTTGGGCCAGGCTTGGTGGCTCAGGCCTGTAATCCCAGCACTTTGGGAAGCTGAGGTGGGAGGATTGCTTGAGCCCAGGAAGTCCAGGCTGTGGTGAGCTGTGCTCATGCCACTTCACTCCAGCCTGGGCGACAGAGTGAGACCGCTACTCAAACAATTAAAAAAAACTCCCAAACAAAAATCCTCCCCTTGAGGGAATTCACAGCCCCTCACACCAGGTTTTCATGGTTCCATCTCCCCGCTGTTTTGCTCAAGGTCCCCCTCCCAAACATCCATTGCTTTCCAAACCATTGCTCAGCTGGTGGTTTCAGTTCCTCTGACCTCCTGCCACTGTCACTGGGTCAGTGGAAGTCAGTCCCTTCCCTCTTTGTTCTATTATTTATTTATTTGAGTCAAGGTCTCACTCCCTCTCCCAGGCTGGAGTGCAGTGGCATGATCTTGGTTCACTGCAGCCTCGACCTCCTGGACTCAGGAGATCCTTCCACCTCAGTCTCCTGAGTAACTGAGACTACAGGCGCTCACCACCACAACTGGCTAAGTTTTTGAAGAGACAAGTTCTCACTATGTTGCCCAGACTGGTCTTGAACTCCTGGCTTCAAGAGATTCTCCTGCCTCAGCCTCCCAAAGTGCTGGGACCATAGACTTGAGCTACTGTGCCCAGCCTGTTCTATTGTTTTATGGCAAGAGAACAAACTAGTACATTGCTGAAGTCCTTGCCACTGACTTGATAACCAAGTATTTTGATGATCATTCAAACATGTTTTCTTCCAAGTACAAATGAGGTAGAATTTCGCTCAGCAATGTGTATTCATAGCACACATATATGTGTGTGAACACACACACACACACACACACACACACACATACACATACACACACACCCTCCTTCCTTTTGGTCTGGGGAGGAAGAATATCATCCTAGAGGCAGACACTTACATCTGTGTCGATATTTCAGTCGTTCAAGAAAGCTGCCAGTTTCACTTCCTTTTAATATTTTCCTCTGGTTTTCAGGAAAGTGCTGGAGGAGCTACATTGTCATGAAGGGCAGGGGTTTAGGGGATGGTAATTTTCCAGCTACTCGAGGAATAAAAGTAGACATTGTTTCAGGCTAATAACAAGATGCAATCTAGACTTTTAGCTGTAGAGGGTGCCCTTGCCTTAATAATAGCATTGCCACTGTCCGGAAGAAGCTGGCGGAGCGGGGAGAGTATACTTTTATTACTAAGTATTTTACAGGGAAAGAGATAACATCCTTTTCAGAATAGACAACACATTCATATTGTTTCACATTGCCCTTTAAAACGCGTCTTGAGAATAAACTCATCTAAGATGCAGAAAACTTTCCACCCTCTTCCAAGGCTCACCTGCACAGGACACACGAGCCGTGTGGCCTGTCTTCCTTCCACAGGGACTTCCTTCCTCCCTGCCCAGATGCTCACACAGCCCGCTACATTCCAAGGACACCTCGCTGGTCGCTTCCTGAGCTGAAGGGCAGAAGAGAATCCCATGGGACTGAAGCCGCAGCTGTGCTAAGAACGTGAGGAAACACTTCTCTGTTTTTGATGTCACTGGGGATAGTGTGTCTCACCGGGATCATGTCATTCAGACATCACATGAAACATCACACCATCACTTGCTGCTCGCATACTACCAAAGTCGGAGAGGCCGGATAGAGAGCAGAGGGGTTAAGAGCACGGCCCCAAGGGTCGAACCGCCGGGACTCCAGTCCCTTTTCTGCTGCCAGCTGGCTAAGCTAGCCACAACCCTTCCCTTAACCTTGGTTCTCTCATCTTTACGATGGGATAGAATAATAGCATCTAACTCTCGGGGCTGTAATAAGACAAAGTGAACAATCACAAGGGAAGCACATTCCCCTGGGCCTGGTGTGGGGCCCGTGCTCCAGGAAGGCTGCTGTTATTGACCACCACCACATGAGCCAGCCCTCAGAGTCTTCTGGAAACCCACACAGTACTCTGTAGACTGTGACTAAATCGGTTGTGACTCTGTGGGTTGCGAAGGGAGAAAAGAAAATACTCGAGGAAGACATGGAGCCCCCAAGAGCTGTTCCCGGAAATATCATAAGTGTGGAGACGTGTCACAGACACATAGATGCTTGTGGAGGGCTCCATGGAGGAGGCGCCTCTATAATCACCCCAGAAATGGACACATCTCCACAGTGGTGAGCCACAGGGAAAGGCCAGGCCTGCCTTGTCGCAAGGCAGCACGGATGGTGATGCAACCCTGCAACTTATTCACGGACTGGAAGAGTAAATGGTAAGCTAGTAAAGGAACAGATACGTCTGTGCCAGAAAGGAAACACACAAGCTGCTTTAACAGTTAGAAGGAGGCTCATGCCTGTCATCTAGCACTTAGGGAGGCCGGGGCAAGAGGATGGCCTGAGCTGTTTGAGACCTGCGGTGGCAACTTGGCAAGACTTTGTCTCTACAATAAATTTAAAAAATCAGCCGGGTGTGGTGGCGCGTGCCTGTGGGCCCAGCCACTTGGTAGGCTGAGGTGGAAGGATCGTCTAAGCCCGGTCGAGGCTGTGGTGAGTGTGCCTCCGCCCTCCAGCTTGGGCGACAGAGCGAGACTCCGACTCAAAAAATAAAAAATAAAAAGAGAGGTGGGTGTGAAATGGCCAGAATAGGCAAATCCACAGAGACGGGAAGTAGGTTGGTGGAGATAGGGGCTGAGAGGAACGAGGGGTGGGAGTGATTGGGTGATGGACATGTTCTGAAGTTAGATAGTGGTGATGGTTGTAAGACACCAAAACCATTGAACTGTACTCTTTGTTTTTGCTTTTGTTTTGTTTTGTTTTTGAGTTGGCGTCTTACTGTCACCCAGGTTGGAGTGCAGTGGCACACTCACGGCCACCCCAGTGTTGACCTGCCGGGCTCCAGCGATCCTTCCACCTCAGCTTTCCAAGTAGCTGGAACTACAGGCGAGCACTACCACGCCCAGCTAATTTTTGATTTATTGTAGAGACAAGGTTTTGCCAAGTTGCCCAGGCTGGTCTTGAACTTGTGGGCTCAGGCAATCCCAAAATGCTGGGATTACAGACTGAGCCACCAAGCCACACCTCAAACTGTACGCTCTTAAATGGTGAATTTTATGTTATGTGAAGTTTTGTTCTATACGTTATAACAATTTTTTTTTAATTTTAGAAAACAAGCTGACTGGGGGCCAGGTGGGGTGGCTCACACCTGTAGTCCTAGCACTTTGGAAGGGCAAGGCAGACAGATGGCTTGAGCCCAAATGTTCGAGACTGGCCAACATAGGCAACATAAGAAAACCTTGTCTCTCAAGAAAAAAAAAAGCTGGCTGTATAGGGGCCTATTTTGGACAAGGCTGACCAAAAAGCCCCTTCTGAGGAGCTTCTATGAAGACAGGATGAAGAAATGGGAGGGAGTCAGCCCTGGGAGACACACGGACAGAAGAGTGGCTGCAGACCACTCGGAATGAGGAACAACTTCCAGCTGGACAGTGGGAAGGCAGAAAGGGTTGGAGGGAGGGAGGAAGGGTAGGAAAAAGCTGCATCTTACAAGGCCTTGGCTGACTCAATCCAGCGGGAAGTTGATTCTAAATAAACTGAAACCCACTGAAGGTTTTGACGCAAAAGGATGCCAGGTTCCACCTGCCATTTTTGGAGTGTCCCTCACAGCTTCCAGAACACAAAACATCAATTAACGGCAGCGGGACCACTGCGAGGTAGAAGATGTTAAAGAGATTCATTCGCAGTGGTTGAGGGCTTCTGAACTTTTAACAAAACTGGTCCTGGGCTGACCCCCAGGACTGCCTCTAAACTGCTGAGCCATGTGTGTCAGTTAAATATGTAAATTATAAATTTATATGTCTATATTATGTATTACATACAAAATATATATGGAGAAGGAGAGAGAGAGGGACAAAGACAGATTTTTTTTTTTTTGAGTCAGGGCCTCACTCTGTCACCCAGGGCCTCACTCTGTCACCCAGACTGGAGTGCAGTGGCATGATCATGGCTTGCTGTAGCCTCAAACTCCTGGGCTCAGGCAATCCCTCCTCAGCCTCCTAAGTAGCTGGGACTACAAGTGCATGCCAATTTTTGTATTTTTTGCAGAGATGAGGTCTTGCTTTGTTGTCTGGTCTTGAATTCCTGGATGCAAGTGATCCTCCCCCCTCAGCCTCCCAAAGTGCTGGGATTGCAGCATGAGCCACCGTGCCTCGCCTAGAGGGAGATATTTTTAAGGAATTGGCTTAGGCAATTATGGAGGCTGGCAAATTCAACATCCGCAGAATGGGCCTGTTGGCTGAAGACTCAGGGAGGAGCTAATGCTACAGTTCAAGTCCAAAGGTCATCTGCTGTGCTAAGTGCCAGGCTCTTTCCTCTTGCTCAGGGAAGGTCAGTTCTTTGGCTGACTGAGTGAAGCCCACCCACATTATGGAGGGCAATCTACTTTACTTAAAATCCGCCCATCTAAATGTTCATCTCATCCAAAAACACTCCCACAGAAACATCTAGAATAATTTTTTTTTTTTTGAGACGAGATCTCACTACATTGCCTAGGCTGGTCTCCAGGGATCCTTTTGCCTCAGCCTTCCGAGAAGCTAGGATTATAGGCACGTGCTACTACGCCTGCCTCAGAACAATGTCTGAGCACAGATCTGGGCTCTGTGGCCAGTCAAACTGACACACAAATTAATCACCAAGGTGGGATACTCAGTGCTCACGTCCAACTCACCCAGGATCTTGACTGGAAGGCAGGGAGGGCAGGATTGTTAGGAGAGCATTCTACATTCCACAGGTGAGGGCAGTCCAGCTCTCATCTGCTGTCAGGTACTGCCAGCCCACTGTGAGGGTCATCCTGGTGGGGAAGGGCATGTCTCAGCCATCCTGAGTTTGCCCAGAGAACAAACCACAAGCACTTGCCAGAGACCTGTTTTTGGGTTGGTGGGTTCAGAGAAGATGGTTCCTAGGCTTTCTAACTGGATGGGCCTCATGGGCTTAGTGATTATCTACCCAGAGAGGGCCGGTGTGGTGCTGGTTTGAGCCATCTTGAGACTGCATCCATTCATTCAACAAACATCTGTCAAATGTTGAGTGCCAGATTCTTTCCAAGGACTAAGGATACTGCAGGGCCCAGATGGACACAAATCTCTGTTCTCAAGAAATTAGCATTCTGGGGAGTGGGAAGAAACAGGCATGTAAAGAGAACAAGTAAGTAAAATACATACTGAAGACAGATGGTGATAAATGCCAGGGAGAAAAAGCCGAGAGGGGAAATGAGGGCTGCTGTGGCCAGTAGGGTGGGGGTGCTGGTGACTTGCCTTATAAAGTAGGGTGGTCAGGCAAGGCCTTCCTGTGTCAAAGGTGAGTCACCCAGAGAAGAGGGGGAGAACTCCAGGCAGAGGGAAGGGCGAGTTCAAAGGCCCCGAGGAGGAAGCATGCCTGGAGTGTTGGTGGACCCAGAGGCCAGAGCGACTGGGATGGAGCAGGGAGGAAGAGGGTGGTGGGAAGTGCAGGTAGAGAAGACAGTGCGGGATGAGAGGAGGCTGGAGGGAGCGCCCCTGAGGGCCACCGTGAAGGCCTGGTTTCTAATCTGAGGGTTTCTAATCTAACCACCGCAGGGTTTTGTGCAGAGAAGTGACACGGTCTTGCTGTTCTGCTGGGAACACATGGTATGGGGGGGTTGGGGGAGAGCCAGAAAGAAGCAAGGAGGTTCTTGCCAGAGTGCAGGAACAAGATGGGGGTGCCGTGGGCCAGCGTGCTGGGGAAGAGTGGCGGGTCCTCCCAGGTCTGCTTTGAGGGCTGAGTTGGCAGGACTTGCAGCCTGGAGTGAGGGCCCCATGACGTGTGTGCACTGGTAGCGGGAGTACCCCGGGGAGGTTAATGGTCACATTCCTCTCCTGCCCAATTTCAGATCCAGGCCAGAAGTTCTTTAGACTTTGGGGAGTCCTGTCCTCCTCTGAGTGTCTAGGACTGCCTTGGGGACTGTTTCAGTATGTGAAGTCAGTTTGATCTTCACAGGAGAGAACTCTCTTCCAGGGGCCTGGGCGGCCTCCGTGGCTGCGCCAAGGGTGCGTTTACCCGCCTGCTGGTCTTCCCTGTCCTCGCGCCCTGCAGACATCAGTGATCTGGCAGCCACTAAGAGGAAGTGACCTCATAAGCGCACCTTTCCCGCCACACAGGATGGGCTGGAGTGCGACATTTGGCCGGCCGCTCTGGTTTACACCAAATCCAACAACTTGTGGCCTGCAGATACTCAGTATAAATAGCTGGAAAAGCCTGACCTTGACAAGCTCATTTCTCATTCCTTTCTTGTTACAGGTAATAGAGCTGAAAATGTGGTTTTAATTATAGCACTAATGAAAACTGAAAATCCAGACAGACACTTGACGAACTCTGCTGCGCTTTATATTACATTTGTGCTAACTACAAAGTGCCCAGCTGGGTGTAACATTATCCCCCTTTCCTTGAGCATCCGCCTGTCTGAAGCGGTATAATTGAT
This sequence comes from Tarsius wallacei, assembly GCA_963574415.1. Classification (NCBI taxonomy): domain Eukaryota; kingdom Metazoa; phylum Chordata; class Mammalia; order Primates; family Tarsiidae; genus Tarsius; species Tarsius wallacei. The sequence continues at coordinate 30,613 of CAUYQG010030460.1, read as the reverse complement.
GTGTACTTTGGCAGGAGGTCAGTGTAAAGGGTTTTTTTTTTCTTTAAACATCTTTAACGGTATTTGGGGGGAAAGGAATACGTTTATTACCTGGTCTGGGAGAACATTTTTCTGGGCTGCTGACTCTCCCTGTTCTTATTCCACATTTCTTCTAGAACATTCCATACCTTCAGGAGACAGTCCAGGGCCAGAAGTGAGCCGAGAGGCCGGCTTTAACTTGGGGCCTTGTCACTTTGTCGTTGGCCAGTGACCCTTCCTGGGCAAAGCAATACCATACAGTGCAGGCTTCAGCTCTCTGTTCCTACCTGCCAGAAGGATGTGTCTGGAGTCTCTGGAAAGCAGAGAAGGCTGTGAGGCTGGCAGCTGTGATGTGGAGGCTGCATTCGTGCCGACCTCACCTGCCGGCTCAAGTCTTCTGCACAGTCTCTCTTCCCCAGGCCACGGGAGCCCCTTCGACGGAGATTTGCCAGACCAAATACAGGTTGCCCAGTTAAGTTTGAATTTCAGAAAAACAGCAACTACTTTAAAATGTCAACTTATTTGTCGTCTATCTGAAATTCGTACTTAACTGGGCATCCTGTAGTTTTATTTGTTGAATCTGGCAACCCAGTTTACAGTTTCTGTGATTGAACAGGGTCTACAAAGGGACTTGCAGAGGACTCTCGCCTATGACTTAATGAGACAACATCAGGTTGGTTGTGGGACTAGCTCACCACAGACCTCCTTCCACAGCCCACTCGACTTCAAAATCACTCTCTCATCTTGCCTCTTAGGCTACATAGAACGCCCTGAACTCAACTCCATGGTCTAGGTGATTGGAATTCATGGCATGGCCAACTTCAAGAATAATGAAAGGCTCTGCAGACACCCTCTGATGATAATGGTATCTTTATGGGCCTGGCAGGTGGCCAGTTACATAATCTCTTACCTTTTTAATGTATAATCTTTTGTTTTTATTTCAATTTTTGAATAGGTAATCTATTCATGTTACCTATAGAGATTTAGACAAAATGAAAGGATACAGCAAGAAGTATCTCTTCTCCTTCTCTCTCTCTCTCTCTTTTTTTTCTCACACTGCTGCTCAGGCTGGAGTGCAGTGGTATGATCATGGCTCTCCATAGCCTTGACCTCCTGGGCTCAAGAGATTCTCCAATCTTTGCCTCACAAATCGCTGGGACAACAGATGCATGCCACCATGCCTGGCTAACTTTTATTTTTTGCATTTTTGGTAGAGATGAGATCTTACTGTGTTGCCTGGGCTGGTCTCGAACTTCTAGGCCCAAGTGACCCTCTGGCCTCAGTCCCCAAAGTGCTTGGCTTATAGATGTAAGTCATCACGCCTGGCCTCTCTTCCCCTTCTCTTGTCCTGCCATCCAGTTCCCTTCCCTGTAGGCAACACTCTTCATTTCTTGTTTTTCCTTCCAGAGATATTTATGCATAGATACACACACAAGTATGTCTTTTCCTCCCTGTTTTTTACACAATTGTTAGTCTCGTATTCCTATACTTATTGCACTAAAAGCATCTTCCTTTTTTCATCTATTGTATGAGATCTTGTCACATCATAACATAAACAACTTCCTTATGACCTTTTCTTTTTTGAGTTGAAGTCTCACTCCATTGCCCAGGCTGAAGTGCAGTGGCATGCGGGTTCATGGCCACCCTAGTGTCGACCTGCTGGGCTCCGGCGATCCTTCCACCTCAGCCTTCCAAGTAGCTGGAACTATAGGCTTGTGCTACCATGCCCAGCTAATTGTTTTAGTTTATTGTAGAGACGAGGTCTTGCCAAGTTGCCTGGGCTGGTCTCAAACCTGCGGGCTCAGGCAATTCACTCGCCTTGGCATCCCAAAGTGCTGGGATGACAGACTGAGCCACCGAGCCTGGCCCCTTATGCCTTTTTTTTAGGGTTGCATTTGTGTGGATGTGTCATGATTCACCGAACCAACTTCCTGTTGGTGGACATCTAGGTGGGTTTCAGTTGTTGCTGTTACACACAGCAGTGTACTTACTGTATGTACTGGATTTTGCATGTACTGGATTTTTCTTGGGTTGAATTCCTAGATCTGGAGCTGTCGAGCTAGAGTGTATGTACACATTTGTCATTTGCCAGATTGTTTGGTGAGCTTCTCATTGCTGCCATACTGAATGACCCCAAAGGCAGGAGTTTAACATAGCACAAAATTATCATCTTATACTTCTGGGCCTGAAGGCCTGAAACTGAGGTGCAGGGCTGTACCCCTTCTGGAGGCTCCGGGACAGTCTGTTCCCTGGCTTTTCCCGGCTTCTGGAAGCTGCCTGCTGTTTTTGGCTTGTGCCCCTTTCTCCATCCTCAAGGCTAGTAGTGTGGTGTCTTCAGATCTCTCTTTCTCTGACCTCTGCTTCTGTAATAGCATCTTTTCTGACTCTGACACTCTTACTCCACTTTTAGAACCGCCATTGTGTCTACATTGGACTTCCCTGAACAAACTAGGATGGTCTCTCCCTTTCTAGTTCTGTAGCTTTAATAACACCTGCAAAGTCCCTTGTGCCATGGAAGGTGATATATTCACAGGTTCAGGGATTATCATGCAGACATCTTTGCAGGGCCATTATTCAGACTTTCTACCAATTTAAACTCCCAACACAGCCTCATTCACAGAATGTGCTCTCACATTTTTTGAGTCTTTACCAATCTGCTAGGTTAAATAAATGGTGTCTACATGTGAATTGTCCATTGCATTTCTCCTATTAAGAGGGTTGAGGATGGCCTGTCATCTATCTAAAAGTGATCTCTTTTTTCTTATCTTTTTGAGCTACCTATTTATAAAATTGCTTGTTTTTCTATCAGGTTCTCAGTTGGAAAATGACAATATATTAGTGGAATAGATGGTGTTTCTGAGATATGAGTTGCACAATTTTTTTTTTTTGCAGTTTGTCATTTGTTTCTACTTTGCTTTTTCACTATGCAAAAGGTTTTATTTTTATTTTTATTTTTTATAGAGAGACAAGATCTCACAATGCTACCCAGGCTGGTCTCAAACTCCTGAGCTCAAGTGATCCTCCCACCTCAGTCTCCCAAAGTGCTGGGATTACAGGCATGAACCACTATGCCTGTAAAAGGTTTTACTTTTATGTAGTTGAATTTATCATATTCATTTATTGCTTCTAGATTTTGTGCATGGTTGCGAAGATCTTCTCCACTTTAAGGTAATAAAGGAAACACTATTTCTTTTTAAATTTATTTTTGTTCAACTTCAGAATTGATATTAGAGCTTTTAAATTTAAATAAATAAAAACCAATGCAGGAAATATACAGACTTTGTTGAAGAGGTAGAAAATCCAGATCAACAAAAAGAAAGAAAACCACCTAAACATGTGCAGTGTTCTGCTGTATATTCCATATAAGAGTGTCCCCTGAGGCACAATCTGTTGGAAAGTGGGCACTGGGCAGTGGCTCCCTGAAGCCAGTTCATGTAGGTTTTCTGGAGCCTACTGTGAGCATCTCTTCCTAACACCATGTGTAGCAGCAGCATTAATTTGAGAGTTTGAAATAGATCCTGTGAAGAGCATTTACACTATAGAAATTGGCAAATGTTACAGATCAGAGCCTCTTGACTTGGAGAACCTGTTGCTAGACATTAACCAGCATCACGCTAGGGCTAGAGAACTGGTCCAAAACCGGCTGATTAAAAAAAAAAAAGTCCAATAGCTGGTCTTGCTTAGTTTTAAAATTTCAGAATAACTGAGTAAGGGCGGGTAGGGTTAATGGGGATTGTCTGTGTATGGGGCAGCGTTAGATCGGGGTGCTTCAGTGTACAGTATGCAAACACACACACATTTGCTAAGGTATCACATTGTACAGTAAATCTGGTGACCTGCTTTTTGGTGTCCTTAATGGTATGTTGTAGCCATCTTTCTACCTCAATAAATATCCAGATCATTTTTTTAATGGTTGTGTAGTATGCCACAGAATGATATATTGCATTTGGCCAATCCCCTGTTATGATGCATTTACAAAACTTCTGAAAGTTGTGGTTCCCCCTCCAGTTGATAAATGAAGTTGTTCAACTCTTGCTCAAAGACGTTGGGATTATCAGTGAGAAAATTTTCAAGAAGTGTGTTGACACCCTCAGATGTATGAGATCTTCACACTATTTGCATCGCTATTTTAACTACCCCCCAACCAGGCAGGCTTTTTGGAAGATAGTTTGGTTTCTTTTGGTATCACTAGCTCAGACCCATTAGAAACATAAATTCTGGAGATATTTATGTAGCAACAGCAGCTCAGGAAGAAATCATGCCAGTACTAAAGATACGAATTCCAAGAGACAGAAACCCTGCCACGAGACAGGCAGAGATGGTGACAGTTAAGCCATAGATAAAAATAATGAGATAAGTCCTATCAACTCGTGGTGAAATTTCAGATAGGCCAGCAGGGATGGGGGATTCAGAGTGGGGAACAGCCAGAGAAGATATCTGGGAACTGAGAATGACATTTAAAGCGATCATGACATTTCCTGGTTAGCATAGACTTTAAAAAGTGCAACACAATAATTATTCCTCAAATATCCAGAATATCCTTAACAACATGTTTTTGGAGAATTTAAGAGAGAAATAAGAAAGGAGTGAGTGGACTTCAATGAAAATCATTTCATCGAGGAAGCATTGAAATTTTCATAAGTTTATAATCACCTTAGAACAACCACTTTGCAAGGCATCTGTTTGATTTTTGTTATGTCCCAAACCATTTGCTACTGAGTATACTTTTGGTGATTAATATAGGCTTACCACAGTCAAATTAGTTCACAGTCATCCTGTGATGTTATTTGAATGTCATTGCTTTGAGTGGGGTTCTCATCTGCTTAAGGAGATGCTCTGAGCTTTTTCAACAAGGAGTATTGCTAATGTATAAAATTTTAACTAGTGCCTACACCAAAGATTTGAAAAGAATCTCTTGGTGTTTCCTTGAACCTTGGAGCAAACAGACAGCACCTAGTTGAAATACCGAATAAACTCTGTAGGTTTTGATGCTTAAAACATATTGTTGCCACTGGAAGGCAGTGTTGCCTAGTCACTGTGTGCATAGGACACATAGGGCAGATCTGAAGATTTGGCTTGAATTTGCAAGGAATCCAAGCGAGCCCAAGGAAGTTCTTCTATTTCTGCCTCTTTTCTGAATATGGCAAAGACTGAGGGCTGCCCGTGGACATACCACCCCTTTTGGGTGTTTCCATTAAGTAAGGGTGTTGGCATCAATTATATGAAATCAGCCTGTGTGGATTAAGGTTGTAAGCCTTGATTCTGTCTGGTCTCCACTTTTCTCAGTTGTAAAATGGGACTGTCTATCCTCAAAATCTGGTAGCATAATGTAAAACAAAACAAAACAAAAAACAAACAAACAAGCAAACAAAAACCCCCCAAACAAACAAACAGAAAAACAAAATGGATCTCCATGTAGTCAGATGAAAACTGACAAACTGATCAATGAATTATAAAGGTATCTTTTCAGAAATCTCTCTTTATTTATTTATTCGTTTATTTTTTAGAAAGCAGGATTTATTGAGAGGACAGAAAAGCTCCCACAGTGGGAGGCGACCCGTGGGGGTTGCCCAGAAATCTCACTTTATTAACTCTAGATCAAATTATTTCACGATTATCCTAGATATTTTTTTCCTATCACCTACAGCACTTGGTAGAATTCTAGGTACATTGTGTGTTCTCAAAGAATATTAGTCCAACAATTAACTACTCTTCCTGCATTTTTTTTTCCTTCTTACCAACACATATTTAGGTGGTGTTTTGATTTAGAAACACACTTTGGAATTTTAATTAGGAAGTATTCTCTGTTTTTTTTTTTTTAAATAATAGACATCTTTTTATACTGTTAACAATAACCCCTTGTCTTGGTACAGTGCTTTACAAACATAAAGACTCTGTGCATGTTTTTTCCTTGGATTCTCATAACAGTGTGATGAATTCGGTAAACGAAGAATTATGGTTTCTGCTGATGCTTGGGTAATAAGTTCAGTTTGAGTGGCACTCCCAAAGCCACTTAGCCGACTTCTGCTTCGGAGGTGTTTTTTTCCCCCTTCCAGCACATATGCTACATACGAACAAAGGCCCCTCCGTTTCGCAGGCTGTGGTGAAAAGGCTGGAATTGTGAGCTTTTATTCATGGCCTTTTTTGGACCTATCTTTCCTCCTTCAGTTCACAGACATGCATACCTCTTCTTGGTGTTGTCAATAAATCGTCAGCACAGCATCATTTTTCATGGACTTACGGTGAATAAGGGGCTTTCTACATGAAAAGCCTTTCCTCTTCTTAGGGGGCTTTATTCTAAAGAGTGTTTCTGTAGAAATGTCGTTTACTTGAAAGACTGTGGATCACTTTTCAAACACGGAATTGTCTTATCTGAAATACATTCCTACCTGTGCTGAAAGACACGGGTATAATCAATGCCTTGATCATACGGACCATCTTTATCAAAAGTGCCTTAGATCCTGAGGAGCCTAAGAGTACGAGAGAGGCCTTTGCTGGTGTCAGAACGTGGTCAGGAGCTCAGCTCCTTTGTGGACCAGGCACGAAGGAAAGCTTCAGCAAACGGTCTCGGAATCCCTCTAATCCTGTCTGTGTTTTCAGCATCAGATAATTAACATGTTTCTAGATACAGGTCACTTTAGTTCAATTAATGCTTTTGCGTCTTGTAACATCTTAGTTTTAGTGTCATTTTGAAGACTGGAAAGCTAGCGTGTACCGGACAGTAAATTAGTTAATCAGGATTCTTCGGTCTATTATACCGGCTATCCACATGGATTGGACATTCACTTCATCTTCCTCATTGCCCTCCAGCAAAATTCACAAACGAGGAATTGTCCTTCAGAAGCTGCTTAGAAAAAGCAAAGCCAGACTTACTAGCGCTATTTAGACACAGTCTGCAAGTCCCATAAGACAGGGTGCTTTTATCCTTGAATAATTCAGCTCAGTGCCAGGTGTGTTTTTGAGAGGACTAGATGGGTCACGGTTGAGGCTCTTTTTTTTTTGAGTCAGGGTCTCACTCTGTCACCCAGGCTAGAGTGCAGTGGCACAATCACAGTCACGACTTGCTGCAGCCTCCATCTCCTGGGCTCTGGTGATCCTTCCACTTCAGCCTCCTGAGTAGCTGGGATTACAGGTGCATGCCACCACATCTGGCAAATTTTTTTATTTTTATTTTTGTAGAGACTAGGTTACACTGTGTTGCCTAGGCCAGTCTCGAACTCCTGGGCTCAAGCAATCCTCTTGCCTCAGCCTTCCAAAGGGCAGGGATTACAGGCATGAGCCACGGTGCCAACTGAGGCTCTTCTTTTTATGTTAATGTTGTGCCATGTGAGTAAGGTCTCTCACACTGTGCCTATATCATTTAATAATATATCACCCAGGTTGAGCGCAGTGGTTCACACCTATAATCCTAGCACTTTGGGAGGCCGAGGTGAGAGGAATGCCTGAGTCCACAGGTTCGAGACCAACCTGGGAAACTTGGCGAGACCTCATCTCTACAATAAATCAAGAAAAATTAGCCAGGCATGGTGGCACATGCCTGTAGTTCCAGCTACTTGGAAGGCTGAGGCGGAAGGATCGCCTGAGCCCAGCAGGTCGAGGCTGTGGAGGCCGTGAGCGTACCACTGCCCTCCAGTGTGGGCGAGAGAGTGAGACTCCAATTCAAAAATAAAAATCATACACATATAGCTTTTAAGTTAAAAGTTAAAGTTTTTATTTTTCCTTTTAGTCGAATTCTCACTCTGTTGCCCAGGCTGGGATGCAGTGTGGCATGATCAAGACAATCATGGCTCACAGCAACCTCTACCTCCTGGGCACCTTCAATCTCAGCCTCCCGTGTAGCTGGGACTTCAGGCACACACCACCATTGTTTGGCTAATTTTTAAAATTTTTTTGTAGAGACAAGGTTTTAAAATTTTTTTGTAGAGACAAGGTTTTGCTATGTTGCACAGGCTGGTTTCAAACTCCTGGGCTCAAGCAATCTGCCTGCCTTGGCCTGTGAAGTGCCAGATTACAGGCATGCACCACCACGCCTGGATAAAGTATTTTTAATTAAAGTTTTCACTGAGATAGATTTATAAGAAAAAATCCACAGAGATCCAATGTACTTTATGGCCAGTTTCTCCCAAAGGTAACATTTTGAAAAAATGGTAGTATAACATCATGACTAGGAAACTGATATTGATGTAATCCAATGATCGTGTTCAGATTTCCCCGGTTTTGCTTGTACTCGTGTGTGTGTGTGTGTGTGTGTGTGTGTGTGTGTACACGCTCATGCGTGTTTAGGTCTGAAAATCTTATCAGCTGTGTAGGTTCACGTATCCACCACTACCCTCCACACCCTGAACAGTTTCATCTCCATAAAGATGTCTTCCGTTGCATTTTCATGGCCACACCCACCTCCTTCCTGCCCCCACCCCTTCCCTAGCCCCTGGCCGTCATGAACCTATCCTCTTATTTTTAAAACTTTGTCACTTAAAAAACATTGGGAGACAGTGTGGTGATTTCTGAAAGAACTAGAAATTGACCTTCCATATGACCCAGCAATTCCTCTATTGGGAATATACCTGGAGGAACTCAAATATTTTTACAAAACAGATACCTGCACACGTATGTTTGTTGCAGCTCTATTCGCAATAGCAAAAACATGGAACCAACTCTGTTGCCCATTGAAGCTGGATTGGATTAAAAAAATGTGGTACATACACACAATGGAATATTATGCAGCCATAAAGAAGGACAAATATATGGGCTTTGCAGCAACTTGAATGGATTTGGAGTTGATCATACTCAGTGATTTATCACAGAAACAAAGAACTGAATTCCATATCTTCTCACTCATAAGGTGACCTTGAACAATTATAATCCTATAAGAAAGCAATTGGCAGTAGTGGGAAACTGTCAGGGAAAGAGGGGGTGGGACTGGCAGTTGGGGGAAACTACTAGGGGAGGGAGGGGCATACCTCATCCACAAGGATACCTGCATGATCAGTGTTTATATACCTAACCCTGAATTGTACCCCACATCTTTATAATAAATAAATAAATTTTTAAAAAAACAACAAAAAACCTGTCACTTAAAAAACATTGTATCAGTGGAGTCATACAGTATGTAACCTTTTGGGACTAGCTTGTTTTCCACTCAGCATACCTTCCCTGGATATTCATCGAAGCTGTGTGGACATCAATAGTCTGTTCCATTTTATTGCTGAATCATATTCCATGGTATCGATGTATCATAGTTTGTTTAATCGCGTACCAGGTGAAGGACATTTATGTTGCTTCCAGTTTTTGGCTATTATGAATAAGGATACTACAAGTATATGTGTACGGGTTCAGTGTGAACATAAAGCTTTCATATTTATAGAATAAATCTTCAATATGTATAACTTTTTAAAGAGTGGCAGAAGGAATAGAATTGCTATGCTGCCCTTCAGAAGGTATATTTTTCTAAAAGATGGTTCATTTTAGCTTGTGTAGAGACTCCATACTTGTAAACACTGTGTAGATTATTTGCTTCTTGTCCTAGGTAACAGCAAGTCTTTTTGCATGAAAATAATTTGAATTTCAGTCAATTCATTAAGTGACTATTTTATGGAGGAGGTGAGTTACTAGTAATTAAAAACAAAACAAATCAAAACAAAACAAAGGAAAAGGATGCACTAGCAGAGTAACCGCCTCCTGCTTTGCTTTCCCTCATCCAAACTCTCCCAGTTACATAAGGGGAGACCCTCAAAACCCGGAATTTATTTATACAAATTGTGTGTTTATTCTTATACGTTTAAATTTCAGTCACCTTCCAAGTCCTCTCCGTTTGATGCAATACACCTATTGAGATGCTTTTTCCACTGCTCAAAACAGTTTTGAGCTCATCAGTTTTGATGCCTTTCAGTGCTTCTGCCATTTTTTGGCTGACAAAACATCTTTTGAGGACTTTTTTCATCCAGGGACACAAAAAAATATCTATTGGGGTGAGACCAGGTGAATAGGGAGGGTGGGGCATGGGGATCATGCCGTTTTTGTACAAAAACTGCTGAACACTCATGCGGTGTGGGCCGGCTGTTTGTGTAAATGGGCAAACACATTGGAAGCTTCTCCAAAAGAAATTCACTGAAGTCTATGCAGCCTCTCACAGCAATGCTAGCTGGTATGCTGATGCCAGCGGGTTCCTGGGACACTTACCTAGCGAGAGAAGCCTGTACTACAAAGGGCCTGCCCTCCAAAAGATAATTCTGGATTTTTTTGATTTCCCCCTCATATGAAGTCCCTCTATTGTGGTCATATTGCACTATGGTCCTTTGTTTTCACACCAGACACCCCACCCTGGTGATCTCTCAGTTCCTTGAGAGTGGGGCTCCTGTCTAAATCATCTCAGCGATCCAGAATAGGTATTTAGTACATTTTTCTTAAAGAATGCATTTCTTTTTTGCATAGGATGTTTTTATAATCTATTTGTTTTTCATTAAACCCATTTGATTAAAGATAACAAAAACATACCTTAATATCTTCCAATTATGTCATTATAATCTTATATAAGAGAAGGGATTCCTGATTGAGACCATGGCTTTGTAGACAATTAGAGAGTGGTTTAGAGTGAAGGGAATGCATTAAAAACAAAAGTTATTTAATCTAGTACTTCATCTGAGAGAAACTAGATTAAGAATTCAACTCTTCCCTGTGTAATGTCAAAAAATGACAGAATACAACATTAAGCTCAAACCTGCATTTTGCACTGTGATCTGTGTATATGTGACATTTTAAAATACTCTACATTTTGACAGTTGGAACATATTTAATGTCATTTTAATTTAGGTTTATATGAGGCTGGATTTTAGCAACACTCCTTGGTTGTGTGGTTATCGAAGCAGAAAGAGTATCAGAAGTCTAGGATAATTGTATTTTTACCATCAGTGATTTGAGTTTGGTATTTTATTTTGAACTTCATGATGGATGTTGCATTCTTAGTATCACTCCCATGGCCTTTGTTGATTACATTGCTTTGCTCCATGCTCAAGATTGTAAGTCCTGGATCCCAGAGTCGGGCTTTATTTATATGAATAAATTCAACTTTAATATATCTATATGATAAGGAAAAATATTAGCCTAGACCAATGATATGTGCACAGAATTATACAACCATTTTAAAATTAAAAAATGTGAACCCTCATAAATCTTTTACAGGAATTTCTAAAGGTAACAATATTTAATAATTGTCTTATGATCTCGCCTTTCGTGACCTCTAGGGATACAGATATGTAAATCCACCAAAAGACATGTTGAAAGATTAGGTTTTGTTCTCTTCCAGCTGTTCAGGTATAAGAAAAAATTATTATTAAAAAGAAGAAAAATTAGGTTGTGAATAATACAAACATTTAATGATCAGATCACACTCCTATGTGATCTGATATAAAAGTTGTTCTTTTCTTTTAAACCTGACAAATTTTATATCGAGGCGATTCTAGGCATTCTCTTTGTGTACAAACCAGAGAAAAATTAGAAACTCTTCCATTCTTGGTATCTTTTCTATGATATTTTGGAGAGATTACACTGGTGGGCTAATATGTGATATTATTTAAGAAGCAGTAGAAATTTATAGTTTGGTTGAAGCAAGTTCTTGTAATAATGACAGGTGCGGTTCGGCACTAATCCCTGGTGATCTATGCAACATGGCAAACAATACACTTTCCAAGACGTGTTTGAATTATGAATCCAGTGGTGGGCGGGCTCTAAGTTCTGTGCAGAATAGCTTTGGTGTGAGTTGATGGAGCATTTTGTACCTGGGATTCAGAACTTTTATGAAGGCCAATACCCTGAAACTCATTCAAGCAATAAATTCACTTGTCTTTGAGTTTACAAGGCAATAAACAGTGAAGGCCTTTGACCTTAACATTTACTGAATACATTTGCAGCAGTTGTGTTTATTGACAACTATTTATAGGGAAGCATTGGTACTGAATTTCCTAAGGATGGGAGTAGGGGAGGGAGACCAATTTTGCAGGTCTTTTTTAAAAAATAAGAACTCTGAATTAATTTTCAGCTGTTTGACACATTTTCAGGTTTGAAGTTAGGATTTGATTCTGTGTACAAATCAAGCTTTGAGTATTTCTTTGCTTGTGATAGAACCTTAGTCAAACTAGATGATATGTTCAAAGAAGGTTCATAGGGAGAGGACTAACAGTGGGATAAATACTTGCCCATTCAATTCAATTCTACATTTTGAAAGTAGGACAGAGAAGAATGGTAAAAGAATTTAAAGTCTCCCTCCCCCCCATGGATTCGTTGTATGTCATGGCATAAATTACTTCTCTTTTGTAGGAATATCCAGTTATAAGGAACCATAGTATTGTGTCTTCCAGAGAAGCTGGGAGAATTTGTTAATCTTAAGTACATCACACATTTTGAGTTTCACGAATTAAGAATGTGAAAAAGAGGAATCTGTATTTTTGAAATAATCACTGTCATGAAAAGGGCAGCCTGCAGCTTCTCCCTGTTCTTGAGAGCTGAAAGGGATGACCGTTGCTCCACATTGCGGATGGGAACCAAGGCACAGGGTGGCCCAGTGTTTTGTTTCAGTGGGAGGGTGCGTCCCTGGGGATAGCTGGATTGGGAAAGTGCAGCAAGCCCCTGGGGCATGGGGCCTGGAGCAACAACGATGGGCAAGGCCACTTTTACTTGGGCAGAGCCCTCCGAGCTAAGTTTTCCCTGTGAACAGACCCAAACCGCAGTTACTTCCCACCACGAGGGAACTCCTTCTGGTGATGCTATTTAAGCGTGTTTGAAACAGGGAGACATTCCTGGCTGATTTTGGTGGGACCGAGGCCTTGGAGAACAAGATGTGCTGATCATTATCTTAACATCTGGCCATGGCGAGAGTACTTGGGGGAGTAGTTAACAGAATTCGTCTCTCTTAGACTCCAAGGTAACACAGGCACCACACTCTTAGATGAATTCTGCAAATACCGTGCGTGGCAGCCTTGCCGTTGGCTCAAAAATCTTCAGCTCACCACACGCTTCACAATCTGTCTTCGCACAGAGGAGCAAACTGGACACGAAGGGTGTGCTGTTTGGGTCATGTCGTCATTTTTTATTAGCGTGTGTCTGTGGTGTTGCCCCACTGAGGCCTGGGCTGTTTTTGTGCTCATTGTTTGTATCTGGGTTTGCTTATGTGTCTGTTTTAACAGATTGTGAAAAAAATAAAAAAGAGGCGATTTCATTCAAGCGTTAAGAGGAGATGGGGTAATATCTGACCTGGTTGGTTTTAGCAAGGCAAATCTGGTGTTATGGTGTCCATTGCTAAGGGTTCTTTTAGTTAGCACTACCTAAAGAAAAAAAAAAAAATGGCTTAATTGCCCAGGGGATTCCCTCAAATATTCATTGGTCTAGGGAGTAGAGGTGTGGTGTGAGTGACTAAGGATGATTCATTAAGACCAGAAAAGTAGCTGTGCAGGGTATCTCACACCTGTCATCCCAACACTTTGGGAGGCTGAGGCGGGAGGATCATGTGAGCCCTGGAGTCTGAGACCAGCCTGGGCAACATAGTGAGACCGTACAAAAGTTAGCCTGGTATGGTGGCATGCACCTGTAGCCCCCAGTTACTGGGGAGGCTGAGGGATAGGGTCACCCGAGCTCAGGAGGCCGAGGCTGTGGTGAGCCATGATCGTGCCAGTGTACTCCAGCCTGAGCGACAGAGGGAGACCCTGACTGAAAAATAAAGTAAAAATAGAAATAAAACAAAAAAGACCAGAAAAGTCCAGAACAGGTTCTGCTGTGGAAATCAGTTGGTGAGACGCCACAATAGCTGGAAATCACTTGTTATTTTATAGAATTAAGTAGTTTTGCAAGATCCTTTCCATAATTATCATACACTTGTCCAGTGTTTCTTTATATTCAGTATGACATTTCAATAGGGTCACGTTACGTGGAAGTTAATTTCATCTCAGTTTAACCATTTGCTGGCATACCTCTGGCCTGTAATCAAAGACCACACTCCACCAAACTTAATAGGATCGTGTCATGATATTAGTTGAGCAAAGCAAGTAGGCGTTATCATGTGTAATGCCCTCTTCCAGTTCCAGAGCGTATCTTGTTTTAAACAGCTTTTTGAAAGGCAGCCAAAGAAAAGGTCAGCTCGGATATGCCCTTGCCCGTCCTGTTTATGTGATACAGCGTTACACTTCTTGGAAGAAGATGATCAAATAAAGCTGGTTTCAGGAGGTGCATCGGAATATGTGCTCATGTGTTTAAATTACAAAAAGCCCAAAGGAAAAGAAGAAAATAGAAATTCATGACAATAGGAAGACTGGTTACTATGTTATATATTTAGTTAGAGGTACCAAGTAGGAGTAAAGTTCTGATTGTTGCTAGTGAAAACAGTATATTAGTAAAAACTGCCTCATGGAAGACTAATTGGCGTTACTTTTGAGGGATTGAAACTGGGACAAGAAACTTTTGAGGGATTGAAACTGGGACAAGAGCATAAAAAATGGCCTGAAGAAGATTTGGAGAACTTTTATTTTCTTTCCTGTTCATTCTTATCAAACATAAAGGCAAACACAATTTTCTTTGAAAGTTGTTTTCTCTGGGGATATAGGATTGTTTTTACAATCAGCTGATCTCACATTCACTTTGGGACACTCATCTTGAAAAAACGGAAAGCTTAACTCCCTGAAAAAACCAGGAACTCCCTGAAACAACTAGAGACTTCCCAGAGAGCAGCACACTCGGCCTCCTGTTGGAAACAAACAAACAAAGACGCCACAGGCTGCAGAAACCTGTTTGTGAAGCAGCGCCAGGAAGTGCCGCCCAGGCCCAGGAATGCTGGGCAGGAGATCAGATCCGCAGTGGGAAGGGGGAAAGAGGCGACAAGAAAGCAGCGCCAGTCACCACAACAGGTTTCAGAGGTAAAGCGTGGAGGGCCAGGATGTTTGGGATACCATCACATTGTGCGAAGTCCTGGCACCCGCCGCAGGAGCTGAGCCGGAGGGGCACTGCTTCAACAACACGGTGTGTGCAAGTGTGGTAGTGGCCAGTCATGCATAGGTGCAACATGAAATGCATTTAGTTGAACATGAAGTGCTCTCCCTGGAAGCAGCCTCCTCCCTCTCCACAGGGCATCTTACGTCTGCAGTCAGTGACATTGACAGCATGTGAGTTGCCGACATAGAGGTGATGTGTGCCTGGACCTCTGGACATGTCAGGCTCATTTCCATGTAACAGGGAGCTCGTGTCTGTGAAGTGGGGAATTTCATAATGGCATTACTTACCTCTTCCTCACATGTGGGCTTCATTCAGTTAAGCTTCGAGACAAGACATTTTCATGCTCTTCTTTTTTGTTTATTGGAAGTGTAGCCTTTCTCGGAAAGATGGCAACTGTGAACATTTCCTGTGCATGAGTGAGTTTCTAGGATTTCAGTTTCTGGCCCCGATGCCTACCTTGAAACCTTGCAACCTGTAGCCACAATGATAAGAGGCGAAAATGGGAGGGTCTCAAAATGTGGCCGAGGTAGCTTGTCAGTGAGCCTTGTTCATTACACTGGGTGTCCGAACAGTTTTTGAGACCCGTGTCATCCTTCTGATTCTGCCCTGGGAAGGCAGAGATAGGAAAAGCCACACGCTGGAGAGTCAGCTGAAGCTCAAGTGTGTCTCGAGGTGTCCACAGCTTGTTTTTGGCCACTCTCAGGGTGGTGTTACTGACGGGGGAGTGTGGGACTGCTGCTGAGTGGGAATTGTCAATAAGTGAAAATCAGAAGCGGAATACCTCAGCTTTCCTTCGTGTTCAACATGCCTCTCAAGACTGCGTTTATATGCTGATTCCAGATGTGCTCGACCCCACGGCTGTGTTGGCAGAAGTGACAGGTAGTGTGCCTACCTCCGCCCAAAAAAGACCAAACTGTGTCCTAGATTGAAGGGCAAATACCTGACGATCTCATGGGAGCGTCCGATGGATTGTCTGGCTGCGATCTGGCCCAGAAGCTGGAGAGAGGGCTCACCCCCCGGGAAGCAGGGATAAGATGTCATCCTCAGTGGCTGCGGTAGAGGGCGCGGCCTGAAAGGAAAGGGATATTTTAGAGGACGTGAAATAGGAGCTTGCAGCTTGGTGTCCCTGGGGTCTTTTCTCTCAGTGCGCTGCTCTACGCTGGCTCTTGGTGTTGTTATTCTGCAGCCTCGGTATTTGGTGAGCTCTGTTTTTAGGAACACTTAATTAGTTTGACCTGCCCCGCAGCTTCTTACCCGGGGAGGGGGGAGCAAGCACTCCAGGGACAGAGCTTGAGACTAGGACCTCGCACTTGAGAGACACTGACCTCTCTTAAAAGGACAGCGATGTCTCTGCGAACACTGCTGTTGACTACCGTCCTTTTTATTATTATACTAGAGACACACATACAATTTGGACATACCTTTCTTATGCCCACAAGACCAGGACTATGCAAAAAATGCAAAACAATGATATTTATCAAATATATAGGTTGTGGATGGTGTTGTTTTGTAGAAACACAAATCTGAGATGGAGGCTTATATTTAATTGGTAACATTAAATGAAAGTATTTAACTTCAGTGGTGCTAGCTCAGGGAATTTTTGTACATGCAAGTAAGCTGTATGAAAAGTTTAATAACTTCAGGCCTTTGTTCAACAGTTTAGAAATGCCAGACCTCATACGAAAGCAAAGTTGTGCTGAAAATCAGTTTTTCAAATGCCAGTGTGAACAAGGGATCAGTTAATTGTGGGAAGGTGTCTTCTGCCTAGGAGGTAAGGTTAGTGTTGCATTGTGTTGAAATCTACACACGATGGGTATCTTATCCAGTGATTGTTGGAATTGGGGCTAGAAATATTTTTTTGTTGTTGGTTCCTTGCTATTATACTTTTATTTTCATTCTTTTTCAATTTTTTTGAGTCAGGATCTCTCACTGTCGCCCATGCTGGAGTGCAGTGGCACGATCATGGCTCACCACAGCCTTGACCTCCTGGGCTCAGGGGATCCTTCTATCACAGCCTCCTGAGTAGCTGGGACTACAGGCATGCACTGCCAGCCTGGCTAGTTTTTAAAAAAATTTTTGTGGAGATGAGGTCTTGCTATTTTGCTCAGGTTGGTCGCAAACTCCTGAGCTCAAATAATCCTCCTGGCCTGGCCTCCCAAAGTGATGGGATTACAGATGTAAACCATCATGCCTGGCTGCTATTATACCTTTAGTAACAAACTGGCACAAATACAGTTACCGTGAAGGTTCTTTTGAGAACTGCATGCTGGTATTCCTGTGAGTCTTGTGATGACTTTATTCCCTAGCCAGAGTGTCTAAGTGTGGAGTACCTCGAGGTAGCCACATGTGGAGCACATACTGCAGGAAGGCAGAAGCAGACCCGGCCATCCCCGAGCGGGACTCAGTTGTAAGGCACTAACAAGATGATTCAGAGACTGCTTATGTTACACCTCTGAGATTGTTGCCATGCAAAGAAAAATATTAAGAATTCTAATAAAGCACAGTACCCAAAAGGTAGAAACTACCCACATGTCTATCAATGGGTGGGTGGGTAAGCAAATTGTGTTGCACGCACACACACACACACACACACATATACACGAATATATTTCAACCTTCAGGAGGAAGGCGATCCTGACACATGGTACAACATGGATGATCTTGGAAGACTCCATGCTAAGTGAAATAAGCCAATCACAAAAGGACAAATGTAGTATGGTATTACTTACAGAAGTTGTCTAGGGGTAGTCAACCTCATAGAAACAGGAAGCAGAAAAGTGGTTTCCAGGGGCTGGGGGTGAGGTGATGGGAAGTGCTTAATGAAAACAGAGTCTCAGTTGGGGAAGATGAAATCATTCTGGATAGAGATGGTTATGATGGTTGCACACAACAATTTGAATATTCTTGATGTTACTGGATTGTATGCTTATAAATGGTTAGAGTGGTAAATTGTATGTTACATGTATTTTAACACAATAAAAAACTTCTGATAGGGCAATTTCAGACCCTCAAGGGTACTGTAGTCTGTGAAACACTGCTCTGCACTGTAAGTGTCCCAACACAGTCCAGAACACCAGGGCCAGTCCTTGGTAAAATGAGAAAAAGACAGACTATTGGTATTAGTTTTTCATAAAGCTGAGTTTATCAAGTGAGGAGATTTTCTTTATTCTGGGCTTATGTTTGTGCCACTTCTTGTTGTGGGCAGTGGGACTTAAAATCTTCTTCCTTTTGTGAAATGCACAGAGCAGTAGCTGAGGCTTGTTTTCCTTTAACATATCTACCTGGCAAAATAAGTCATTGAGAACTTCATGTTTCCCCCCTCTATGAAAAGCTTATTTAAAAAACTGATTAGGGAAACCCCAAAGTCTAGGAACTGCTGCTTTTAAAAACTGGCATGTGGTCCTGTTATTCCTTCCCACTTTGACGGCTGTCCTTACTCAAGGTGCCTTGAACAAGAGAAAAATTATAGCTTTGCATTCTAGAGCCAGATTCCGCTGTCTCCCTCAGCGGCCTTTGCAAAACATAAGGAACTGCACAGATGTAAGCTGGTGTGAGCTCTCTTCCAGTATTTTTTGAACACCTATGGCAGGCTTGGGGAAACAAAGATAAATAAGGATTGGTCCCTGCCCTGAAGGAGCCGATGGCCCAGCAGGGGAGGCAGTCACACCAACAGCCAGCTCTAACATCATGTGATCAATTCTGCCATAAAGAGATGGACAACGTGCTGTGGGAGCACGAAGGAGGGGGTAGGAACACCGTAACTTTATCCCAATGTTTTACAACTTTTATAGTAAGGACATATATTGTCTAAGACTCAAAGGCAAACCCTGTTGGCTGAAACGTGGGCCCTCTTCCCCTCATTTTGACCCCGGATTAGAAAACAATCTTCCCACCCAGATGTAGGCAGTAGTGGATGGGGAATTAGGGGCTAGGATCTGTGGCAGAAGGCAAGCTGGAAGGCCATGGCTCTTCTCAAGCCTTGAGCATGTCAGAGGGAAGAGGTAGGGACTCCTAAGCTGGGTGGATCAGACAGGACCCAGGGTGGCCCAGACTCCAGAGGACACAGCAAGGCAGGGGGGCTACATGCCAAGCCCCCAAGAAGACCCTAAGTGGCCAAGGGGTGGGAGGACAACTGTGGTACAGCAGGAAGAAATGAGTTGTACCCAAACTTCACCTGCTTGTAAACCACTCATATACCTAATCCTGACTTGTACTCCACATCTTTATAATAAAATAAAACATTAAAAAATTTTAAAACAAACTGAGTTGGTCACTGAAATGAAGGGAATGACTCATAAGAAAAAAAACAGTAGGCAATACTTATTGAAGGTTTAGCATGCTCTAGGGACTGTGCAGACATCCATTCTTTCATGTAACCTTTACGATAATGGTGGAGATTTTAATTTTCTTATTATCCCCATTTTTCAGATGATTTAACTGAGACTTAGGGAGGTTACTAACTTGCCCCAATCACATAAGTAGGAGGTGCTAGAGGGTAGAGCCAGGGCTCGCCCCAAGGCTGGAGGACCTCAAGGCTCATCTCCTATAATCCAACCTCTCTTGCCAGTGCCATCACCATCCCCCTTTATGGAGGAGTGTCTCCGCCCGGATATTCTACCAGCATCTCAAATTTAATTTGTGAAAGTCAAAATCACGTCTCCTCTGCCCACTCTGGTTAGCATGCCCAATTCTCTTCTCTCAGTCTAAAGACTTCAGTTTCTTGTTCTTCTTGCTTCTTGCCTGCCACATTCAGAAGTTCGCCCAGCCTTGTTGGTGTCCAACCCAGTCTCCACTCTTGTTGCCATGGCTGCATTTCAGCCTCAGCCGCCTTTCACCCGCTAATTTGTCCCACCGTTTCCAATGACTGAGGATTCTGCTGCCAGATGAAGCTTCTTTTAAAGTCCAGCTCTGATTACATCATTCTCTGCTCAAAATTTAATATAAAATGAGGAATAATAGCGAATTTCTTCCTATGAACTCAAAGGAATGCTCAGCCTCCGCCATTTGTTGTTCAAGACCTTTGACGATACTCTTCAGCCCAACTCCCCAGGGCTAAGTGAAGCTCCCCCCTTGTATTCTTGGCAAACTTTTCTCCAGTGTGCTTCATTGCCACTGAAGCTTTAATTATGTGATACTGATTGCTTGCAATGCATTCTCCATCACCTCCACCCGCTGACATCCTAAACAATTGTTCAAGGTCAGTTTCAATGGACACTTGTTCCCCAAGCACTTCCTTCCCCACCCGTGCTGGAAGTGACATCTCTTTCCCTAGGATGCCAGGGCCACTTTGTACCACGTAAGGCAGTGGCTCCCTGCTGTCCTTCCACTCTCATATAATTCTTGCCTTAACTCCCCATTAGACTCAGACTTCCTGAGGACAGAGATCTTGTCTTGGTTCTTGCTAGGGCCTCTCCTGGGGAACGCAAATAGATATTCCTTGAAGGGGTTGGCAGAGAGCGGTCGGTGGAAGGATAAAGGAGTTGGAAGAAAGCCGGGTTCTGGCAGCACTGACTAGATGCCCCTAGACTTTCTCCTGAAAAAATAACGTCAACTTCTTCATTCTCCTGTTGTTTTAGGCTTTGCTGGCTCTTTCTTCTTCAGCAAACCATTGTTTCTTCATTCTTTGACTCTACCAGAGGCTAGTCCACCTTTTAGGATTACATCAACTCTCTTCTATCACTCCAGAAACTCACTGACACTTCTTTTAGGGATTTGGGTTTTATGTTATAAAAATATTCTTACAGTTTTCTGTCATTTACATTTTGGAAAGTTTACATTTGTGGTTGTTTGTCATTGTCCTATGCTCCTTAGTTATTTATTTCTATTTTTTTAGAGACAGGGTCTCACTCTGTCATCCAGGCTGGAGTTCAGCGGTGCGATCATGGCTCACAGCAGCCTTGAACTCCCGGACTCAAGATATCCTCTGGCCTCAGCCTCCTGAGTAGCTAGAACTACAGGCATGTGTCACCACACCTGGCTATTTAAAAAAAATTTTTGTTTTGTAGAGATGCAGTCTCGCTATCCTGCCCAGGCTGGTCTCGAACTCCTGGACTTAAGCCACCCTTCTGCCTCCACTTCCCAATGTGCTGGGGTTACGAGCGTAAACCACTGTACCTGGCCTCCTCAACTATCTTTTTACCAAGATCAGGGCCACTGTATTGTCCAACCCTGGCGGCATTATTTACCTTGTAGCCTGTGCAGATGGTACTCTCTGGAGTCAGCTCAACAGTATGTGGTAGCCCTGACTGTGGGTTCATGAAAGTCAAGTATACATATGGCTGCTTTCTTGCCTTTCCATAAGTCATTGTGGGCTTGTTTGGATACTGGGTATCTTCGGACGGGTTACGCTGGAAGCCAGCTGCGTGCTTGCTTCTTCAGCCACTCAGAGTTTTAAGAAACCAGGCCCCTGTTTGGATGTCTCGCCCCTTGTCCGGTTGCTGACTCCACAAGCAGAGACTACAGAGACTGCCGGTATGAGAGCTTGGGGTCTGAGTAGCCACTTGCAGGGGCTAAATCTCACATTTGGGTTTTCAGATTGGCACTGAGAGAAGAAAATGGTTGGAGCCCAGCAGCACTTGCCAATTGTGAGAAGTGAGTTGCGGCCTTTGTGTCAAAATTATGTGCGTGTTTAAGCCCTCGGTACTATGGTGATCGGTCCCGTGTAAACACAAAGACAAATAACGCTTTATATTAGTCTACTACCTGTGCCTGTCAAGTTGCCTAATCTCCTCTTCATAAGCCTACCTCTCACTGAATAAATGTACCGGGCTGTGTAATGAGATGTTTCCCCTTCAAGCACCGGGACTGCCCAGCTCCACGTGGGATGCCCAGTGCTCTGAATGCTGTGACGAGGGGTGGGGTCCTTCCTGCAGGGGAGTCGTGGCGTGCCGTTTTCTTGGAATTCAACATGATTTTGAAAAGAAAAATGACCCAGAGGAGGACAAGCAAGAAGAGACAGCCCATTCGCAGCCAGACCATATGACAGAGTCAAAAGCAACTTCAGAGTGGTCAGTGTAACAGCTGGAAGAACAGGCCAAGGAGCCAGATGCCGCTGCAGAAAGATGGTTTTCCACAAAGTCTGGGCCTGTGATGCTCTTCTCAGCCCCATGTGTGGCCTTGGGCATGGGTCTTTATTGCTGGATGAAATAACAAAGGTGGAGGAATTGTACGCAGGCCCAGGGCTGACTTACAAAGCTAAAGCAGAGGGCGATAGGTGGGGGTCCTGCTCATTGTAGCCTGGCCACGTTATTAGGAGTATGAACTCTCTACATATCCTCCTCTAGAAGTGATTTGTTTGGAATAATCCTTAACAAGTGGCATATATATGGTTAAGGTTAACAAGTGGCATATCTATCTATATATATATAGATAGATAGATATGCCACTTGTTAAGGATTATATATATATACTGAGTTGGAATATATATATTGATTATATATATATTGAGTTGGAATCTCTGTTGTCCAAACTGGAGTGCAGTGGCACAACCATAGCTCACTGCAGCTGGACCTCCTGGGCTCAGGCGATCCTTCTGCCTCAGTCTCCCGAGTAGCTGAAAGTACAGCTCAGGCGCACGCCACCACGCCTGGCTAATTTTTTAATTTTTTTTTTTGTAAAGACGAGGTCTCGCTGTGTTGCCCAGGCTGGTTTTGAACTCCTGGGCTCAAGCAATCCTTCTGCCTAGACCTTCCCCCAGTGCTAGGATTATAGAAGCGAGCCACCATGCCCAGCCAACAACTGGCATATTTTAATTAGGAGCTAGATCTTAAGTTGGTGAGATCCCTGCTAGATCATTCTGTTGGACTTCCTAGCTCCTCTTCGTGGTGCCAGGGATATTTATACAAGTGAAGTCTTCTGATGTTGATCTTTGTCCCAGATAAGTGGAATTTGTTCTCATTTCACAGATGAATGAACCAAAAAGAATCTTCCTGACGTACAGGAATGCTAAGTGGCTTTCTTCCAGTTATTCCACTCATCATCTCTAGGGATAGCTTCCTGAGTGCTGAAGCCTTTTTCTCAGCGCTTGCCATCAGCCTGCACTTTATGGGGCTCTTCACGTCTCCAAGTTCACTCCCCAAATTCTTGTGTTTCCCTCACGTGTTCTCTCGCCGCCACCTGACTACCCTGGACTGACACTCTAGGAAATTAACATATTTTCTTTCATACCCAAAGACCACCAGAGGAGTCATTTCTTGGCTTTTTCGAAGAGAAAATTTTTCATTTTAATTTATTTTTTTCTATTTTAAAAAATGTGAGGTACAATTCAGGGTCAGATGTACAAATGGTCATTTTGCAGGTACCCTTGTTGATTCCCCCCCTGACAGTTTCCCACTACTGCCAATCCCTTTTTTATAGTATTATGGTAAATGTTCAGGGTCTGCTTTTGAGTGAGACCATGTGGTACTCAGTTCTTTGTTTCTGTGATAGATCACTGAGTATAATAGACTCTAAATCCATCCAAGTTGCTGCGAAGCCTGTATGTTTGTCCTTCTTTATACTGTGTAATATTCCATTGTGTATATGTACCACATTTTTTTTTTTATCCAGTCCAGTTTCGATGGACAACATGGTTGGTTCCATGTTTTTGCTATTGTGAATAGTGCTGCAATAAACATGCATGTGCAGGTATCTTTTTCATAAAGTGATTTGAGTTCCTTTATTTATTTTATTTTTTTTGAGTTGGAGTCTCAGTTACCCAGGCTGAAGTACATCGGTGTGATCACAGCTCACTGCAGCCTCAATCTCCTGCCCCAGGTGTTCCTCCTACCTCGGTCTCCCGAGTAGCAGGGACTACAGGCATATGCCACCATGCCCAGCTAATTTTTTGATTTTTTTCAAGGCTGCTCTTGAACTCCTGGGCTCAAGCAATTCTCTTACCTTGGCCTCTCAAACACTGGGATTACAGGCACCTAACCTGAGAAAACATTTTTTAAAAGATTATTTGTACTAGAGAAACAAACTGAATATACTTTTTAAAAAATCTTTAGGTGTGAGGAAATCATTCATTTTACATAGGCAGATAAAGTTGTAGCGAACTTATACATTTCCTGAAGATGTTGAGGGGTAAGGCCACTTTGCTTTCACATGAGGGGAGCCAGGTTGAATTACTTTCTGGTGTGTCCACTTTTGGCTTATATCTCTGACCAGAGCAGAGTGGATCTTGGAGAATGAAAAGTATTGGGTCATCTAAAAATCAGAGACTGTGTAGCCAGCATGGAGTGTGGTTCTGCCTTGATGTGGAGCCAGGGAAGGGCTTAATTGCTAAGGTATGGGCACAGTCCAGGGAGGCCAGTGATGGCAGGAAGTCTTGCCTCTTCCAGCCTGCAGGAGAGAGAGGAGGGAGCTGCCACTGATCCTTGTAAGACACAACCATGACTGGAGTTGGGGGCTGCAGGACAGGCGCTGTGGCCTTAGGAAGGACAAGCCCAATGTATACAGACCCAGGAGGAAAGGGGCTGGAGAACAAACACCCAGACCTTACTCCTTCCTGGCCCTCTGGTCTCCTGCTGAGGCCTGCCATTGGCCAAACTCAGCTGGAAGCCAGGGGGCAAGGGAACCCCAGATGCGGTCATGCAGGGCAGCCTTCCTGGGCATGGAACAGGGTGAAGAAGGATGAAGAGCAGATCTGGAGGGGCCAGTGGAAGACAGTCAGCACGCCCAGCGCACGACTTGCAAGGGCAGTTTCTGGTCCAGCTCTACCATGGACCAGCATGTTTGTCCATCTTGTGTTGCTAGAAAGGAATACCTGAGGTCAGGGACTTCACAGAGAAAGAGATTTACTTAGCTCTTGGCTCTGCAGGTTGTACAAGAAGCATGGAGCTGACATCCACTTCTGGTGGGGGCTTCAGGAAGCTTCCACTCATGGTGGAAGCAGAGCTGGTGTATCACGCGGTGTGAGAGGAAGCAGGAGAGGGGGTGCCAGGCTTTCTTTCTTTTAACAGTCATTTCTTTTTTTTTTTTTTTTTGAGTTGGAGTCTCACTCCGTCACCCTGGCTGGAGTGCAGTGGCATACTCATGGCCACCACAGTGTTGACCTGCTGGGCTCTGGCAATGCCTCTGCCTCAGCCTACTGAGAAGCCACAACTACAGGTGCACTCTACCATGCCCAGCTCAATTTTTTGATTTATTGTAGAGATGAGGTCTCGCCAAGTTGCCTAGGTTTTTTTTGAACCTGTGGGCTCAGGCAATCCCCTTACCTCGGCCTCCCAAAGTGCTGGGATTACAGGCTTGAGCCACCGCGCCCAGCCTAATTTTTTGATTTATTGTAGAGATGAGGACTTGCCAAGTTGCCCAGACTAACAATCATTTCTTGTGTGAACAAGTAGAGCAAGAACTCACTCAGGCTCATGGGGAGGGCCCTAGATTCTTCATAACGGCTCTACCCCCATGACCCAAACCTCTACTCCCAGGCCTCACCTCCAGCACTGGGCATCACATGCCATCATGAGATTTGGTGGGAACTGTAAACAGACCCCGTCAGTCATACTGGGCATTTGGGTGCTGCTCCTATCTGCTTGGGTGTGGCCTGCCTTCACACAAATAAGGAATCTTTAGGCCTCAAACAAGACTGGCTCAGCAGAGAACTAACTTCGAAAGGTGGCTTAGCGTGTGGCTAGACTGATCACTGTGGGATTTTGGTATCCTCAAGGCTACTTGGAAAATATTTTTCAACAATGAGATTAGAGAGACACTTATTTGCTGTGTAACAATTGCGTTGGCCCATGGACAAGGACTAGAAGGAATACAGTGAAACGAAAGGCAAGTTCATGGTTCACGGGGGGAGCAGGGGAAAGTTTTCTTTTTCCTAATTTTCTTTGTTGCTATTTTAATGCAGTTTTTGCAATACATCACAAATAAAAATAAGCCCCTAGTCCCCTAGATGGGCTTGTTTAGGTTTCTGGACAATTATACTGGCTATGCCAAGTATCTTGGGTAAGGAAGACTTTAAACATGAATATTTCTTGCCCGAGTCTTGGAAACTTAAACTAGAATCCATGTGAGGCTCATTTTAATAGAGCCCTCTAGGTTTCTAAGCATTTTTTCCCATAATTACTTCTGTTTTCATTATAAGCAGTTTTATGGGCGTGGAGGGGAAGTATTTTCCTTTACCCCTTGAGTGGCTTTGTGCCCAGTTCCAGGTCACTGTGGATGCGCTGAATGGAACCCAGTCTCTTACACAGCATCACAGTCGCATGGCCTGCTCTGCTCTGAGACCTGTCCTTCTGTTTGGGAAGTGCACGGGGAGAGGCTGTGATGTCAGGGTGTGGGGTGGGGAGCCAGATTTTGCCAGGACACTGAGAAAAGCGAGAGCCTCCTCACACTTACCTCTGCCCTGAGGAGGGGACTGCCGGGGGTTCCTATCAGACCAAATGCCAGACGTCGTTTCTAGCAAATAACCCTGAGGAGTCGAGGTGGGCGGCATTCAGACTCCTCTATCTAACCACAACTGCAAACCCGACTTCAATATCTGTGGACTGTCATGAGAATTTACCCCGAGAAAAATGTTTTAGTTGAAAGGTATTGTTTCTGATCTCATAGACTGTGACCAGCTGACAAGCTATCTGAGCTGCACTGGCTCCGAGGCCTGGCTTCCAGATGTGAGCTGGGAGTTTGCTTTTCCTCCTCCCACCTCCATCTGCCCAACAAGAACAACAACAAAAAAATTTTTTTTGAGTGTGAGATAAATAGCTGGTTGGTTCCGAGCATATAGCAGATATCATCAGGTGGGGATGGTGTCTAAAGAAAATTTTGTTTATATAGGATTAAGGAGCCTACTATTCTATGTAAATGGTGGCAAGATAGTTTTCTATCTTAGCTCAGTGCAAAGAATCCATAAAGTCTTTAGGAAGAATTTATCAGCAGTTAATTAAGGCTTTTAGTGTTAGATTAAAATTTAAAAAGTAAAAAAGACTAACAGGTGAGTTTTCTTTTTTTTTTTTTTGAGTTGGAGTCTCACTCTGTCACCCAGACTGGAGTGCAGTGACTGCTCCCGGCCACCGCAACCTCGACCTGCTGGGCTCCACGATCCTTCCGCCTCAGCCTTCCAAGTAGCTGGAACTACAGGCGCGCGCTACCACGCCCAGCTAATTTTTAATTTATTGTAGAGATGAGGTCTCGCCAAATTGCCCAGGCGGGTCTCAAACCCGCGGACTCAGGCAATCCACTCACGAGGTTTCTTTGTCTAAGCACTGTTGCTTGATGTCCTTCTCCTTGGTGGGAACTTTAGAGCTCTCTGAAATGTCCTGAACATCAACTGTGCATAAGGGTGGAGTCTAAGAAGATACAGGATAGGTCTAAGCCTTGCAGAGAGAAGTAATGGGAAGTCATGTTGAGAGACCTGGGTTTGGACCCTGAGTTTCTCACAGACTGTGAAGGAGTCCCTTTTGCTTCCTGTGAAAGTGCCAGCTTTCCTGCCCTTTTAAAAACTGGATTTTTTTTGGCTGGGCATATTGATACATGCCTGTAATCCCAGCACTTTGGGAGGATGAAGCAGGAGGATTGCTTGAGCCTAGGAGTTGGAGGTCAGCCTGGGCAATGTAGCAAGACCTCGTCTCTACAAAAAATTAAAACATTATCCAGGCATGGTGGTGCAGGCCTGTAGTCCCAGCTACTCGGGAGCTGAGGCGGAAGGATACCCTTAGCCCAGGAGGCTGAGGTTGTGGTGAGCCGTGATTGTGCCACTGCACTCCAGCCTGGGTGACAGAATGAGACCCCTGACTCAAAACAAAAACAAAACTAGATTTTTTTGTCTGTGGGTATATATTCGAAGCAGCAGGCCATGTGGCAACCTGGAGATCTCTCTAGCTTTGGAAATGGAAGTTGCAACTTAGGTTCAAAGTTTTACCTTTAAACAGTTCAGTGAACTAAAGGCAAGATAATGGACTTTTCTTTCTGAAGCAGATTGGATAATTTTAAAAAAAGACACTAAATTTGTCTAGGCTTCCTTTTTCTAATTTGCAAAGAGAATACAAATCACTTGCTCTGCAGGATGCTCGGGATGCTTAAATGAAAATGCAATCTGGCCGGGTGTGGTGGCTCATGCCTGTAATCCCAGCACTTTGGGAGCCTGAGAGGAGAGGATTGCTTGAGGCCAGAAGTTTGAGACCAGCCTGGACAACATAGCGAGACCTCATCTGTACAAAAAAATTTAAAAAATTAGCCTGGGGTGGTGGCACACCCAGGTTGAGGATGTGTTGAGGCGTGATTGTGCCACTGCCCTCTAGCCAGGGTGCCAGAGTGAGACTTCAAATAAAAAAAATAAGAATCAAAAAAAAAAAAAAAAGAAAAAGGAAAAGCACTTTACACTACAGTTGCCTATATTTAAATATCTATTTTATTTTATTTTTTATGTTGGCATCTCATTTTGTCACCCAGGCTGGAGTGCAATGGCATATCACGACTCATTTCAGCTTTGACATCCCAGGCTCAGGTGATCTTTCCACCTCAGACTTCCAAGTGGCTGGGACTATAGGCATGCGCCACCACACCTGGCTAGTTTTTAAAATTGTTTTGTAGAGATGAGGTCTCGCTATGTTGCCCAGGCTGGTCTTGAATTCCTGGGCTCAAGTAATTCTCCCACCTCAGTCTCTTAAAGTGCTGGCAATTACAGGTGTGAGCTACTGTGCCCAGCCTAAATTATCTAGTTTAAAAAACTAGATCTTTACAAATCAAAAAGAGAAAAGCTGACGGCATCACATTACCTGACTTCAAATGTACAAGAGCAGACACATGGACCAATGGAACAAGAGCAGACACATGGACCAATGGAACAGAATAGAGAATCTAGAAATAAACCCAAATACCTACAACCTACTGATCTTTAACAAAGCAGACAAAACATACACTGTGGAAAGGATACCCCATTCAACAAATGGTACCAGGAAAATTGAAAAGCTATATGCAGAAAAATGAAACTTGGTCCCTATCTTTCTTTCTTTCTTTTTTTTTTTTGTCTCCTTTTCTTTCTTTTTTTTTTTACAATTTTTAATTTTAAATATATTGGGTACAATTCACGGTTAGGTATACAAATGGTCATTATGCAGGTACCCTTGTTGATGAGGTGTGCTTCCCCCCACCACCCGGCAGTTTCCTCCTATTGCCAATCCCGCTCACCCTCCCCCAGGAGTTTCCCACTACTGTCAATCCTTTTCTTATGGTATTACAATAGTTGTTCAAGGTCCGCTCATGTGTGAGAACATGTGATACGCAGTTCTTTTTTTCTGTGATAGATCACTCAGTATTATAGACTCTAAGTCCATCCATGTTACTGGGAAGTTCATAATTTTGTCCTTCTTTATGGCTGCATAATATTCCACCATGTATATGTAATGCATTTTTTTTTATTCAGTCCTTTTTCTTTTTCTTTTTTTTTTTTTGAGTTGGAGTCTCACTCTGTCGCCCAGACTGGAGTGCAGTGGCCGCTCCCGGCCACTGCAGCCTCGACCTACTGGGCTCCTGGCGATCCTTCCGCTTCAGCCTTCTGAGGAGCCAGAATTACAGGCACGCGCTACCATGCCCAGCTGATTTTTTTTGATTTATTGTAGAGATGAGGGCTCGCCAAGTTGCCCAGGCAGGTCTCAAACCCGCGGGCTCAGGCCATCCACTCACCTCAGCCTCCCAAATCGCGGGATTACAGGCTGAGCCACCCAGCCCGGCTTAGTCCTTTTTCGATGGGCAGCACAGTTGGTTCCATGTTTTTGCTATTGTGAATAATGCTGCAATAAATATACGTGTGCAGGTATCTTTTTTATAGAGTTATTTGAGTTCCTCGAGGTATATTCCCAGCAGGGGAATTGCAGGGTCATATGGGAGGTTGATTTTTAGATCTTTTAGTAATCACTTCACTGTTTTCTACAGAGGCTGTACTAGGTTACACTCCCACCGACAGTGTAGAAGTGTTCCATTTTCCCTTCATCCTCTCCAGCATCTGTTGTTTTTTGAGTTATTAATGATGGCTATCCTGACTGGAGTTAGATGTTATCTCAGTGTGGTTTTAATTTGCATTTCTTTTATGACTAGTGAGACTGAGCATTTTTCATGTATCTGTTGGCTGGCTGGTAGTCTTTTTTTGAAAAGTGTCTATTCATATCTTTTGTTCACTTTGCAATGGGGCTATTTGTTTTTTTCTTTTTGGCACATTTGAGTTCCTTGTAGATCCTAGATGTTAGACCTCTGTCAGACATACAGTTGGCAAATATTTTTTCCTCGTCTGTGGGATATCTTCCTGCTCTCTTGATGGTTTCTTTGGTTTTGCAGAAGCTTTTCAGTTTGATGAGGTCCCACTTGTCTGTCTTATCTCTTATGGCATGGGCACTTGGGGTTTTGATCAGGAATTGGTTGGCAGTTCCAATTTCCATAAGGGTATCTCCTGCATTTGCTAAAGTTCTTACAGTTTGAGGTTTTACATTTAGGTCTTTGACCCATTTAGAGTTTATTTTTGTTTATGGTGATAGGTAGGGATCTTTTTTTAATCTTCTGTATGTGGTCAGCCAGTTTTCCCAGCACCATTTACTGAATAGGTTCTCCTCTCCCCAGTTGTTGGTGATGGAGGCTTTGCCAAAGACGAGTTGGTTGAGAAATTGAGGTTTTGCTTCTGGAATCTCTATCCTGTTCCATTATACCT
>CAUYQG010030459.1:0-11280 GCA_963574415.1 Tarsius wallacei | reverse complement strand
GGGATAGGGGAAGGGATTAATGGCAGTAAATACCTGTCTGGGGATGGGGGGACACTTCTTATCAACAAGGGTGCCTGAACGAGACATATTTGTGTACCTAACCCTTAACTGTACCCCTCAATATCACAATAAAAAAATATTCTATATAAAAAATAAAAAAAAAAATTTGTGCTGCTGAAGCTCCCCACTCTGGTATTGTGTGATGACAGCCCTAGCAGACAAATGCAGCCTACTTCCCTGCAGCTTCATAAACAGAGTGTGTTGTTAAATTGTGGGGGTTTTTTTCCAGCTTGATCAGTGATAAAAATATAGTTTTTGTTATTTTTTTAAAAATTCAAAACAATGTTTATTAGAGAAAGGAGGG
Source organism: Tarsius wallacei (assembly GCA_963574415.1). Taxonomy (NCBI): domain Eukaryota; kingdom Metazoa; phylum Chordata; class Mammalia; order Primates; family Tarsiidae; genus Tarsius; species Tarsius wallacei. The sequence continues at coordinate 10,916 of CAUYQG010030459.1, read as the reverse complement.
AGGAAAGAAAGGTTAGACGGTTAGACGAAAGTTTCATACCAAAAAGGCCTGGCATGGGCAAGTCTCTCTCATTTTCTCTCTCTCCCTCCCTCCCTCCTCTCTCTCTCTCTCTCTCTTTCTCTCTCTCTCTCTCTCTCTCTCTCTCTGTAAAAGGATAGACTGCATTTTTGCTGTTAACAAGAAACTAGATTTATTTTCCCAACACTTGATATGCTAAAGAGGGAGGGACACAGGTAGCTGCCACTCCAGAGGTAACATCTCTCTCCACTTCTGATGAGAGAAGATGAGGGGAGGGGTGATCTTTTCCTGACCACATCGCCTTTTGCAAGAGACCTGCCAGATAGTTCCAATTCATAACTATTATTATGAGTGATGCTGAGCATCTTTTCATGTGTTTAAGGGTCATCTTCCTATATTTTTGTAGAAATTCATAATTTTTGGTCTTTTCCTCAATATTTAAAAGTGCTTTAGGGAAATAGCTATTTATCTCTGATACCTGTTGCAAATATTTTCTCCCAATGAGTCACTATTCATTTGCTTTTGCTAATTTTTTTGCCACACAAATTTTTCTTAATTTTATGTAGTAGAATTTATCAGTATTTTCTTTTATTTTTATGAATTTCAAGTCACATTTAGAAAACCTTTCCTATATTCAGTTTACAAAAAGTTCATCCATGTTTTCTTCTTGTATTTGTATGGTTTGTTTATTTTGTATTTTTACATGTAGATTTCTCATGCTTTTACAGTTCATTGTGGTATATGGTATAAAGTGTGGATCCAGTTTTATCTTTTGTCAAATGTCTATCCAACTTTCCCCAAATCATTTATTAAAACATCCATATTTTGCCCGGTGATTTGTACTGCCAACTCTATCAAATAATACATTTTCATGCACCCTTAAATTTGTTTCTGGACGTTTTATTCTGTTCCTCTGGTCATGTGCCAGTGCCACACTGTGTTACCCATCAAGGAGGTGTAGTATGTTTTAACATGTAGTAGCATCACCACCCCCCACCTTCCCTTGCCCCCCCCATCCTCCTCTCCTCCACCACCACCGTTTCTCTCTTCCTTCTGCCCAGGGTTTCCCTGGTATATATTCTCCTATGTTTGTTTTTTTCCATGATTTTGGAATCAACTTGTTTAGCTCCAGAAAACAAAACGGAAAACTTGTTGACATTTTTCCTGCAATTGAGTTAGATTCATATGTTAACTGTATGATGTTGAGTAGTTTCTCTCCAAGAACAACAAATGCCTTTTTACTTGCTCAAGTCTACTTTAATGTGTTTCAGAAGTGTTTTAAATTTTTTGGGTCAGATTTTGTGCATTTCTTCTTAAGTTTCACCTTTTTGAATTGCAATTATAAATGGGATTTTCTCTTCTAATATATCTTGTAATGTGATTTTTTTTGTATATATGAAGACTATTGATTTTTATATGCTAACTTTTGCTAACTTACTACATTATTTATCTAATTTCAATGAATTTAATCATAAATTCTCATGTTTTCAAGCTTTACTATCATTTCATCTGCATAGAGTTTTTTCTTCTCAAATTCTTATACCTTTATCTAATTTTGTTGATTAACGTCTACAACGTACTATTACAAGGTTAAATAGTAATGATGAGAGCATCCTCATCTTATTTCTGACCTTAGCAGGAATGTCTCCCATGCTTCTCAATTAAATAAGATGGTAAGTTTAGGACAGATGTATACACATATGCATAAGGCACATACATACATGTGCATATATGTAAATTGTGTAGAGAAACTATCAAGTCCTATTTAATTTAGTGCATTTTCCAGGAATGAGAGTTAAATATTCCTGAAGATCTGTTCAGCACCCCTGGAAATAATTGTATGGTTTTTATCCTTAAGGTGAATACATGAATTAATTTCTTCATACTGAAAGTCCCTGCATTCCTGGAATTTGTTATTGATGTTTTATTTTGCTAATGTGGTACTGGAATCTTTTTCTAGTATTTTACTTACTTTTAGCATCTATATTTATAAATAAAATTGGCTTGTGGCTTCTAACAGTAGTCACGATGATTATCACTGTCTTTATTAACATTCAGTATTAATATTATACTTACTTCTTAGAAAGTATTTGGAAGTTCTTCTCTGTTTTCTATACCTTGGAACAATTTATAAAACAACTTATGGAGTATTGAGATTATTTGAATTTTGAAAGTTTGTAGAATTCCCCCATGAAACTGCCTCGGTCTGATGATACTGTGTGGAATAATTTGTTGATAACTTTTTCCATTTTTCTTCCATTCTTGAGAATGATCTGCTTAAGCTTTCTGTATCAAATAAGGTCTGTTTTGGTAAGTTACATTTTCATAGATTATAATCAATTTCATAGTTTCAAATATCTTTGTACAGTCCATTTTTTATTTATTTTCCTTTTTACAATAGTTATTTCCTTCTAGTCTTTCCTTATTATGCATAGGTGTGCTTTGCCTTTTCTTCTTGATTAAGTTAGCTATTGGCAGTTTGCTTTTTTCTTTTGTTCCAAAGAAACAACATTTTTATTCACTAATTAGTTCTACTCTTTGTACTGTTTTCTACCACATTAATTTTTTTCATTTATTCTTATTATTTCTTTCTTTGCACTTTCTTTTTATTACCTTTGTAATTTTTCTGGATTTTTAAGTTGGGAATAAAACTTGTTTATTTTAATTATTTAAGGTCATGGATTTTCCTTGGATCACTGCTTTAATTGTACCTCATAAATTTTTTTTTTTTTTGAGTTGGAGTCTCACTCTGTTGCCCAGACTGGAGTGCAGTGGCCACTCCCGGCCACCGCAGCCTCGACCTGCTGGGCTCCGGTGATCCTTCCGCCTCAGCCTTCCAAGTAGCTGGAACTACAGGCGTGCACTACCACGCCCGGGTAATTTTTTGATTTATTGTAGAGATGAGGTCTCACCAAGTTGCCCAGGTGGGTCTCGATCCCGCGGGCTCAGGCAATTCACTCACCTCGGCCTCTCAAAGCATGGGATTACAGGCTGAGCCACCGAGCCTGGCCGATTTTTTTCTTTGGAAGAAAACTAAAGGCTCAAGCTGGGTTTCCTGATCTCTCTCAGACCCATGCTTTGCTATATTGGTAAAAATCACAAGCATTTCTCTGACTCAGTATGTGAGTAACTTAGATGCTCACAGGGGTTGCTGTGATGTGCCCAATCTACCTCCCAGTGATGTCAGATGGCTTGAGGCCATGACTTTTTCCAAAGTCACTTAGGGAAATTTACCAAACTGCTTTCAGGCTACAAAAGCGACCCAGTGCTCTCTTGTTATCTCAGTGAATTTCCAGAAACCTCCAAAATGGACTGTATTTTCTCCATTGGATCGAGGCTATACCTGGAGGTTCTGTGCCTGCCCAAGGACTTGCAAGTGAATAAATCATAGTTATTACCAATAACATGTCCACATAGAGACAGATACACAGCTACAACTCTCTGTAATCCTTTAGAATTGTCAAAATTACCTCCCTGTTGGTAAACATTTACTCTAAGTTTCAGTTATACACTGGATTCCAATGTACCCTAACGAATCTTTGTAACACAAACGAATGCAACACTACTAGGTCATAAAGACAGTCTTTCCAAACAAATGTTAACGATAATAAATGTTAAGTAGTAATAATGCTCTCTTAGAGTCTGGAAGGAGTTTGAGACCATTTGGATTTTACAAATCTTTAAGAAGCTATCCAGGGAAAATTTAATTAGTGTCTTCTTTTTTTTTAGTCTCAATAAGTTTTCTCCTAGCAGAAAAAAGAAAAGTCATTCCAAAATATGTAGTAGTCTCTGAGCTGTATTCAAGGTGAGGATAATTCTTCTCAAAGAGCGCTGTGCAGTGTGGGATGGCTGGAAAGCCTCGCCAAGGACTTTATTTGTGAAGATTTGAAAAGGAAAGATCTCTTGATGATAATCCCCAGCCCTCCCACTCCCATCCTTGGTATTGTTGCCTGCACAATATCACCGGCAGTGGAGCTGAGCAATATTGAGGTAACTAAGGGACACAGCCCCCTCAGCCCGTGGGGCTTCACTGTGGTTCAGCGCAATCAGAGAGGCCCATGCTGGGGGATGAGAAGGCCGTGTCAGGTGAAGAGGATGGAAGAGAGGAGCCCTGAAGCAACTCCAAGGCTTCCAGCACCTGTGGGGGAATGTTTTATAGACTGTGTTTTCATCCATTGGAAATTGCAATATGAATATTAGGTAGATGCTTACAAAACATCAAAGAAACGTTGAAAATTGTTTGCAAAACCAATTTTACTAAATAGGTGTGTTTAGATTGGGTTATTGAGAAAGAATATTAAACTCTGGCAAAAAAAAAAAAGCTCAGTGCAGAGAAAATAGGCATAACAAATTTTAATGACTTTTTTCCTGATTACAGGGTAATTTATGATCATTGTAGAAAATTTATAAAACAGAGGAAAATATGAAAAAAAATCAAGATCAACCCAAATTTCACCACCCAGAGATAACTATTGCATATTTACACACACATATGTACACATATCCTTTTTTATTTTTGCATTATCCTAAATAATAAATAAATGTCTGTATGTAATGAGCACTTACTTTATGCTGGCATTCTACTGAGCACTTTGGCTACATTATTTTAGTTTATTCTTTCTACAATCTGCGTGTTAAGTATTATTAGTATCTCCATTTAATATCAAGGAAACTAAAGCTTAGAGAGATCCAGATCACACAAACAGCAAGAGATAAAGATACGTTCTGAGCCCTGATGTGTGTGATCTCAAAATCAATTCTAAGCCAGAACTACTTTCAGTGTGGTCCCTGGACCAGTGCTGATCTGTGAACTGTATACATCTGGTTCATGCTGAGATAAGTATGGAAATTGAGGGCAAGCATTTAAAAACTTTTGTGGCAATTTCACATTGTTACACACCTAATCACTGACTCCTGTTGATAAAGAGGGTCTGGAGTGTCTAACTTGTGTGGTGAGGGGCACATGATGTGAACTGAATACCAGTCAGGCAGTAGGACACTAATTCTGCAATCGATTGAGAATTTAAAGCAAACAAACACCCAAACAAACACACGTGATCCTTTGCCACAAAGAGCTTGAGAAGCATTGTTCTAAATGGTTATATTGTCTTCCTAGGATGAAAACAATAAAATAAACGTAGCCAAGTAGGATGCTAAGATATAGGAAGACTTAATAGTATGAAGCTCCAGAAACAACTTTGTTGCCCACAAACTTGTCATTTCTGGTCAGTGACTTTTGGCAAGTCCTTGCTCCACCCAGTCCAGGCAGGGCCAAAGAGGACTGGTGTGCAGAGCTTGAGATGGGAGAGGAAAACCTGTAGTCTCTTCCATTCCCACTGGGGCAGACCCTAGCACTTGGCCCCCACAGCTGTCCTTCTCTTACTCCATAACAGACTCTCAGCTGAACATGTAGACGCCTAGAATAAGGATTTGTTCCATGCTTCTCCGCAGTGCCATGTGAAAAGTGCCTGGACAAAGAAATGCAAATGGGAGCACCGTGTGTGTGGCAGGTTTCAGGAATGTTCCTCTTTATCATCTCTTCCTCCATTCTATTGCTCAGAACCTGGATGTGACATAAGGAAAGGGCCTCACCTTAGGGATAGTGGGAAGGAAAGCTGGAAGGTCTGAATTCCTTGGGACTTTGGGGAACAAACACAGCGAAACCAGCACTGGCTGCCACCTGGGGTCTTGGACGTGAAAAAGAAATAAACTTCTGTTTTGAATAAGTCACTGGCATTTTGGGTTTACTGTCCCTGGTAGCCATGTCCAATCTAAACTAACGTACTCATGCAGCCAAACACACTGGTCTCTTGATCCCCCTTGTGGCTTTCCCCAGTCTGCTTTGTCAAACCTGAGCTGAGCCAGAGATGGGGAAAGGAAGGATGTACAATCACTAAGAATTCATCTGAGGCAGGGGAGAAGTGGAAGAGGATTCCCACATGGACAATCTACAAGACACTGACTTGGCATCAAGGGGCTCCTTCCTTTGTCCAGTGTTTGGTGCTGACATCCCAGCAGGTCATCATCCTGGTAGACGTGGTCCACCAGGAGTTTACTTTAGAAATAGCATTTCATCAGATATGCTCACCAAGGTATTGTGACTATGGCAACTTCCTGTTGCCACTGGCCCCTGGTGCTGTGCTAGAGGTGACACGTGCTAGTTGTTCAACACAGCCATAATTAAAAATTAAAATACGTAAACTCACAATTCAATACATTAGACCCCAAACAAAAACAGTACACACTCACCACTTTCTACTTTTATCTTCTACCCTTGACTATGATCTATGATCTTGAGGTTGTTTTGTTTTTTGTATGGTATGGTGAGAGTACTATATCACACTGTGCCATCCACAACTCCTTCCAACTCTGCCTTCAGTGACATGATGGTGATGGCTTGAAATTGGCCAGGGTAGGAACAGGTATGGATTGGGGTGCTGCCATGCTTGATAATTTGGGGTCATAAGAGGAATAAAGGTCCCTACCCCTCTGGAGTTTCCAACCTCATTAAAGTGTCATGAAGATGAAATAAAACAGTATGTATGGTGGAGAACTAGCCCCAAACTCAAGTAGGAGGTAGGAGTGCTAGAATCTGTTTTCACCTCTGAAACCAGCACGGGGACTGTGGGCAAGTCTCTTGGTCTCTCAGTTGCAAGGTTGTTCATCTGGAAAATCCCATCGGACTCCAAGCTCCACTAGGAGAGGAGCTGCGTGTACCCCATTTGCCACTACATCCCAGCCCTCTGACACAATTCCAGATGCACAGTAGGCCGTGAAGCAATACTTGTCATGTGAAAGAATGAACCAGAAAGCACCATTTCCATCCACCAACTCTTCCAGCTCTGAGACCGCACAGGTCCGTGACTCAAACTCGGGCTAAGAGAAGTGTGACACAAGACTGAGAGCCAGAAATAGTCAACATGGGCCAGCTTCCTCAGAGGCCTGACTGAGAAGGGACCATGTTAGACTCTGGGCAAAGCTGGGAAGCCAAGATGTCTGATTCAGAGGTCACAGTGATAATTCATCGAAGTCCTGGTAAGAATCAAGAGAGGACATTCATTTTTCATTCTTCTCTGCTATCTGGTACCTAACTTCATGCTTTGGTTCAAAACTGCATGTAAGCCTGGCGTGGTGGCTCATGCTTGTAATCCCAGCATTTTGGGAGGCAGAGGCAAGAGGATTGCCTGAACCCAGGGGTTCGAGACCAGCCTGGGCAACTTGGCAAGACCTGTCTCCAAAATAAATAAAAAAACTTAGTGGGGCGTGGTGGCACACACCTGTAGTTCCAGCTACTTGGAAGGCTGAGGTGGAAGGATCACCTGAGCCCAGCAGGTCAAGGCTGTCATGAGCTGTGATCATGCCTCTGACTCCAGCCTGGGCGAAAAAAACTCCTACTAAAAATTAAAAAAAAGAAGGAAAGTAAGAAATGTATCAATTTCCTTGGGTTTCCCAGGTGTTTCAAATAATTTCTTGAGGGTACTTGAGATACAGTGTTGCTTTTCATTACTGAGTCTTTTTCATTGGAGCACCTACATATATAACTCACATCTTTTAAACTAAGGATATGACTAAATCAAACTTTTTTTTTCAACTTAAGAATCATGCCAGGTACGTTGGCTTATGCCTGTAATCCTAGAACTTTAGGAGGCAGAGGAGAGAAGATTGCCTGAACCCAGGGGTTCAAGACCAGTCTGGGCAACTTGGTGAGACCTTGACTCTGCAATAAATCAAAAAAGAAAAAAATTAGCCAGGTGTGGTGATGTGTACCTGTGGTTCCAGCTACTTGCAAGGTTGAGGTGGAAGGATCCCCTGAGCCCAGCAGGTCAAGACTGTGGCGACCTTGAGTGTGCCAGTGCACTCCAGCCTGGGCGACAGAGTGAGACTCCGACTCCAAAAATAATGAAATTAAATGAACTAAATAAATAGAATCAGATGAAGTTGGAAGACTAGCCTGGGCAACAGGGTGAGAACTTGTGTCTACAATAAATAAAAAAATTAGCTGGGTGTGGTGGCGCATACCTGTAGTTCTAGCTACTTGGAAGGCTGAGGTGGAAGGATTCCCTGAGCCCAGCAGGTCGAGGCTGCGGTGGCGAGTGTGCCACTGTACTCCAGTCTAGGTGACAGAGTAAGACTTCAACTAAAAAAAAAAAAAAAAGGCCAGGCATAGCGGCACTCGCCTGTGGTTCCAGCACTTGGAAAGCTGAGGCCCAGCCTGAGCACAGCAGGTCAAGGCTGCAGCAGGCATATGCATTCCAGCCTGGGTGACAGAGTGAGTCTCTGACTCCAAAAATAATAGTAATAATAATAACAACAACAACAGCCACAATAACATACAATGTTCTCGGTTACCTACCATATGCCAAACATCATATTAGGTACTAGATTCCCACAAAAATACCCTAAGACACATATTATCTCTATATTCTAGCTGAGGAACCTCAGGTTCAGAGAGGTTAAGTAACACACCTTGCATTATACAGCAAATGGGAAGCAGAAAGAGAAATGGAAACATGTCAGCTGTATTCTATTACGCCACCGGGCCTCCTAGTCAATGCAGTAAAAAAACTTTTCACTGGTCATGCTCGGTGGCTCAAGCCCATAATCCCAGCACTTTGGAAGTCCGAGACGAGAGGATTGCCTTAATCCAGGGGTTCGAGACCAGCCTGGGCAACTTGGTAAGACCTCATCTCTACAATAAATTAAAAAATAAGCCAAGCGTGGTATCGAGTGCCTATAGTTCCAGCTACTTGAAAGGCTGAGGTGAAAGGATCGCCTGAACCCAGCAGGTAGAGGCTGAAGTGGCCATGAGCGTGCCACTGCACTCCAACCTGGGCAACAGAGTGAGACTTCGACTCAAAAAAAAAAAACAAAAACAACTTTTCACCAGGATCAGAGATGGATCCAGGTTTTGTGGAGCCTAAGGTTTATATAATTTGGGGGAGAGAAATTCTTTAAGAAAAAGAATACAGCCGGGCTCGGTGGCTCAGCCTGTAATGCCAGCAATTTGGGAGACCAAGGCAAGCGGATGGCCTGAGCCCGCGGTTCGAGACCAGCCCGGGCACCTTGGTAAGCCCTCGTCTCAACAATAAAAAATAAAAAATTGGCCGGGCTCTGTGGCTCAGCCTGTAATCCTGCACTTTGGGAGGTCAAGGTGAGTGGATTGCCTGAGCCCACGGGTTCGAGACCCGCCTGGGCAACTTGGCGAGACCACATCTCTACAATAAAATCAAAAATTAGCCGGGCGTGGTAGCGCGCACCTGTAGTTCCAGCTACGTGGAAGGCTGAGGCGGAAGGATCGGAGCCCAGCAGGTCGAGGCTGCGGTGGCCGGGAGCGGCCACTGCACTCCAGTCTGGGTGACAGAGTGAGACTCCAACTCACAAAAAAAATAAAAAATAAAAAATTAGCCAGGCATGGTAGCATGTGCCTGTAGTTCCAGCTACTTGGAAGGCTGAGGAGGAAGGATTGCTGGAGCCCAGCAGGCCAAGGCTGCGGTGGCCAGGAGCATGCCACTGCACTACAGCCTGGGTGATGGAGACTCCCACTCAAAAAATAAATTTTTTTAACTTTCGCAAATATTATAAAAATATATAGCACACAAACTCCTTGTAAGGAACCTCTCCTGTCACTTGGGGCAAGTGACACTTAAGCTTCATTTATATCATAGAAATGTAGCCAGGTACAGTGACTCACTCCTATAATCCCAGCACTTTGGGAGGCAGAGGTGAGAGGATTGCCTGAGCTCAGGGGTTTGAGACCAACCTGGGCAACATGTCGAGATCTCGTCTCTACAATAAATCACAAAAACTAGCTGGATGTGGTAATATGCACATGTATTTCCAGCTACTTGGAAGGCTGAGGTGGAAGGATCACCTGAGCCCAGCAGATCGAGGCTGCAGTGACCGTGAGCATGCCACTGCACTCTAGCCTGAGTGACAGAGTGAGACTCCAACTCAAAATAAAAATAAGGCTGGGTTCAGTGGCTCAGCCTGTAATCCCAGCACTTTGGGAAGCCAAGGTAAGTGGATTGCCTGAGCCCATGGGTTCAAGACCAGTCTGGGCACCTTGGCAAGACCTTGTCTCTACAATAAATCAAAAATTAGCCAGGCGTGGTAGCATGCACCTGTAATTCTGGCTACTTGGAAGGCTGAGATGGAAGGATCGCCTGAACCCAGCAGGTGGAGGCTACAGTGGCTGTGAGCTTGCCACTGCACTCCAGCCTGGATGACAGAGTGAGACTTCAGCTCAAAAAATAAAAATAAAATAAATAGAATAAATGAAAAATAAAGACATCTAGGCTGGGCACAGTCGCTCATGCCTGTAATCCCAGCACTTTGGAAGGTTGAGGTGTGAGAATCACTTGTGGTCAGGAGTTCAAGACCAGCCTGGTTAACACAGCAAGATCTTGTATCTACCAAAATCAAAAAAATTAGTAATGCATGGTGGTGTGCACTTGTAGTTCCAGCTACGTGGGAGGCTGAGGCAGAATGATCAACTGAGCCCAGAAGGTTAAGGTTTCTGTGAGCAGTGATTGTGCCACTGCGCTCTAGCCTAAGTGACAGAGCAAGACCCTGAACCAAAAAATTAGAGTGAGCACAGTGGCTTATGTCTGTAATCCCATCACTTTGGGAGGCCAAGGCAGGAGGATTGCTTGAGGCCAGGAGTTTGAGACAAGCTTGGACAACATAGCAAGACTCCATTTCTGCAAAAAATTTTAAAATTAGTTGGGTGTGCTAATTTTTAAATGTGTACAGAGAAGCCGGGCTCGGTGGCTCAGCCTGTAATCCCGCGCCTTTGGGAGGCTGAGGTGAGTGGATTGCCTGAGCCCGCGGGTTCGAGACCCGCCTGGGCAACTTGGCGAAACCTCATCTCTACAATAAATTAAAAAAATCAGCCGGGC
>CAUYQG010030456.1:0-15850 GCA_963574415.1 Tarsius wallacei | reverse complement strand
AGCCTGGGTGACAGAGTGAGACTCCGACTCAAAAAAAGAAGTGTGAACCTGAAGTCTTTGAATCTTACTTTAAGGTCTATATACATGAATACTATATACATAATTTAATTTTGTGCATTATTGTGTCCTATAATATTTATCCTCTTTATGTTACATATTTTTATACTCTCTGTGTGCATCTTTAGGGTGTCACTGATAGCACTCTACCCTGTACTTCATTGCTATTGTTTTCTTTAAAGTGTCTGGCACTGTGCCTGGCGCATAGCATGTGCTCAATATATCATCAATGTTTCATGAATAAATGAATGCACATGCCCACATAGGCACACAGAGCATACACAATGCTAGAGTAACCTGTCCTTAAAATGCAAGAGTGGAGAGTCAGACTGTCCTTGGGTGAAGGTAAGGAGTGAGGTGCATCGGGGACCCTCTGTGTGGCTTATCTGCCGGTTGCCTTCAGTGTGGCTTGTGCCACAGAATGTGAGCCACGGTGCATGTGCAGCAAATGGCTGCTCAGTCCACCTCGACACAGTAGGCCCGGGGAGGGCAGTCTCAGTTCCTTAGGATTTTCCCAGTCTACCTCTCAGAAAAGTAGAACTCCAGACTCTGTAGAACTCAGAGGTTCAGCCTCTCAAACATGGGGGTAATTTCAGACCAGCAGTGGAATGAGCCAGCTTGCTGGACAGAACCTGTGTTGAATTCCAGTGAGTCCCTTCAGCACATTTTTCTCTTCAGTACATGAAGAGTTCAAGCTGTGTGACCCATGGGTTGCTTCCAGCCGTAACACTCGACAGTGTATTGCCTATGGGCATGTCACACTAGACAAATTTATACCAGGCTCATCTCAGCCACGCCTCAGCAAACTGGACCTTCAAACAGTCCCATCTATACTTTCTGACTTTGTCATGGTGCAATAATCATGAAATAACAGTGTAAAGGTCCCCTAATGACAGATTAACTATGTAGTATTTATTCTTATTACTATACAAACACAGTCTTTGATAACTGTTGTGACCTTGGTGGGCTGATAATAAACTGGATCCCAGAGAGGACTGGCAATATCAAGTTCTTTTTAATCATTTATGTATACCTGTAGGCTGTGTGTGTGTGTGTGTGTGTGTGTGTGTGTGTGTGTGTGAGAGAGAGAGAGAGAGAGAGTGTGTGTGTATTTTAAAGAGTCCTTTAGCTAAGAAATGACTGGGGTGGAGGAGCAGAATTGTTTATCAGAATATGCATCAGGATGATATTTGGAAACCATTACTCAGGTATAGAAATGACAGCTCAGGTCTGAGTTTTTCAGTGGTCTGGGTCACCACGTGTAGGGGAGGAAATCGAATTTGATGATAGATTCTTTTTGCTTACTGTCTCATGTCCTATTTTGGGGTTAATTTTTCTTACTGATTTTCTTTGGAGTATTTGTTTTGTTTTTGCTTTTTATTTATTTATTTATTTTTTAGATGTGGGAGTTATCTTTCCTTTTTTTTTAGAAAGCAGGATTTATTGAAAGGACAGAAAAGCTCCCACAGTAGGAGGGAGCCTGAAGGGGTTTCCTGGGAGTTATCTTTCACTTACTGTGGTTCAACACATTTCTTTTTTTTTTTTTTCTGAGTGAACGTTGGCAAGTGTTCATCTTCACAACACAACATTGATCCTAACAAACATAAACATTGGAGCAGATCAATTGAGGTAATGCATAGATTATCTCTTGGTAAAAATCCATCTGGGAACCCCCCTTTAAAAACTGGCCTTTACCAGAAACAGGAATGTCGGCTTACTTTATGAGCCAGGGTTTGTCAAGTCTTTTTGACCATGACCCACGAGAAGAAATACAAATTTCTCATTGTGATCCAGAGGATCACAATGAAGAAAAGTTTCACTAAGCAATATTTGTTCTTATTATATGTGATATACTCTAATATTTTAAAAAATCTCTTTTATATTATTCTAAAAAAAGTGATGGCTGTAATTAGTAAATTTAGTAAATCGATCACTAAATTGATTTATGACCCATGAATGGGTGGTGATTTGCAGTTTGGAAAATACAATTTGAGACCAACAATACGCACACACATTGTTGTTTAGCCTTAGAATGGATACCTCTCAGCATCCATGAGTCATGTGATGATGGAGTATTCTACCATGAGTATTTGTTTTTTGAAGTCAGCAGTAATAGTGATCCATTCTGTATTAGTCAGATAAAAACCTAGGCCAGGAGTGCTGTTGTTCCTGCAAGGATCCTACTCTGCTATCTACTTATTTTTTTAATTATTATTATTTTGTGTTGGAGTCTCACTCTGGTGCCCAGGCTGGAGTGCAGCAGCACATTCATGGCCACCGCAGCCTTGACCTGCTGGGCTCAGGCGTGCACCACCATGCCCAGATAATTTTTTTATTTATTGTAGAGAAGAGGGCTTACCAAGTTGCCCAAGCTAGTCTCGAAGCCCTGCATTCAAGCAATCCTCTGCATCAGTCTCCCAAAGTGCTAGGATTACAGGCGTGAGCCACTACGCCCAGCCTCCTACTCTACTCTTTAACTGATCTGACTTGAGGAGTGAGGTCCCCTCTTCCCATGCCCCTCCCTGGTGGGGAGATTTGGGAATTGAGATTGGTGGGGAGAGGGTGAGACTGAGTAGTCGGCTGGAGACGCAGTGTGGGCCTGGGAGGAAAAAACGCCCTCATCAAGTGTCACGCTCACCTAGCAGCTCTGGGGTTGGCCCACTGCGGCTCCCAGAGAAGACTGACTGAAAGAATCTCCTCTGCGACTGTTTCTTGTTTTCCTGGAGTAGGCTCAGCTATGTCAGAGATGGTCATACTCCTCGATATCCAGATTTTTCTCTTCTTCCCGGATGTAGCATTAGACCCTCTTCCCTGGCAGTCAGGTGAGATCATATGGCTGAGTTTTGGCCAAGGATGTATGTGGGTGATGCATGTCCCATGTAAGCCTCCCAGCCACAGCGTTGACCTCATCCACCCTGCTGCTGGCTGCATGGAGAGTACTGAGGGTGTAGAGGGAGATCACCTGCTCACGCTGTGCTGTGATGTGAACGTGGAATTCTCCTTTCCGGTGGTGAGTCACTGAAATTTGGGTTTTGTCGTAGCAGTTTGCCTGCCCTGAGCAATCCATCAGTCTCCTTCAAAGTCTCTCATGTGGTAACCGTGCACCTCTTTGCTCTCCATTCTTCACAGTGTGGCCTCCTTGGTCCCCCCATATGAACCAATCATATTACCTGGGCCTTCCCCTTCCTGTCTCCTGCATGCCTAAAATATGCCAATGCCTCCAGTTTGCTTCTAGAATAAAGCCCAAGCTCCCTGATGTGGCTGGAGGCTCTACATGGCTTCTCCTGCCTGTTTCTCCTTGTCTCTCCCCTTCACACACCGGCTTTCGCTATACTCTCCCAGCTTGAATTACACAGTCCTTTCTTTCTTTTTATTTTATGTGGGGTACAATTCAGGGTTAGGTATATAAATGGTCATTGTACAGGTAAAGTTTGGGTCTCACTTTGGTCCCCACTTCACCTGGTTTGAGATCAGGTACCTTTATTGATGAAGCTTGCCCCCTCCCCCACCCCAGCAGTTTCCCATTACTGCCAGTCCCTTGTAGTAGTATAATTGTTCAGGGTCCACTTATGAGTGACACAGTACTTCTTTCAGTTTCTCCCTCTCCTTGTCCTCTCTCTGGCCACAAGGCTTTTGCATAGCCTGTTCCTTCTGCCTAGAAATGGGGTCTCTAAAACATTTTCTGTAAAGGTCCAGATACTAAGTATTTTAGTCTTTGTAAACCATACCATTTCTGCCCAACTACGTGAATCAGCCATAGACCATATATAACTGATGGATATGACTGTGATCCAATAACACTTTACTAAAAAAAAAAAAAAAAAAAAAAAAGAAAGAAAGACATTCAACGTGGTGGCTCGCATCGGTAATCCCAGCACTTTGGGAGGCTGAAGTGGGAGGATCTCAAGCCCAGGAGTTTGAGGATGCAATGAGCTATGATCACCGAGCTCCAGCCTGGGTGACAGAGTGAGATCCTGTCTTTCTAAAAATTAAAATTAAAAAAACATGTTGTCCATTTGCTGACACATGGCCTAGAATGTTCTTTCTACACTTCTTTCCTAGTGAATAAACCTATGCTTCCTTTAGCTCAGTTAAAAGATTTCTTCCCCAAGGAAGCCTTCACTGATATTCCTGAATTTTTTTAAATCTTCTTCTTTTTTTTTTTTTTGAAATTGGAGTCTCATTCTGCACCCAGGCTGGAGTGCAGTGGCATACTCATAGCCACTCCAGCATCTACCTGCTGGGCTCAGGCGATCCTTCTGCCTCACTCTTCCAAGTAGCTGAAACTACAGGCACGCGCTGCCTTGTCGACTAATTTTTTGATTTATTGTAGAGATGAGGGCTTGTCAAGTTGCCCGGGCTGTTCTCGAACCCATGGACTCAGGTGATCCTCTCACCTCGGCCTCCCAAAGTGCTGGGATTATAGCATGAGCCACCACGCCTGGCCTTGATATTCCTGATTATTAAGTTCCTCTACTATATGTTCTCATAACACCATGTATTAATACCCCTGTGGCAATTGCTGTATTTGAAACTTTACATTGCTCATTAGTGATCAGAAATAGCTTGTATTCTTGCTTATCCTTTGTTATGTGCAACACTTGGCCACTTCTGGTTTGTTGCCTAGCATGGAGGACAAAGTAGAAAAGCTCACTGTTCTAGCCTCTGTGATTTAAAATGATATATTCATCCATTTGTCCAACTGAAAAATTTTTATTCAAGTTTTATTGAATTGCAAGAAGGATGCCGAGGTGTCTAGGACATGAAGCCATTATTTCAGATATCTAGGTGTTTGTTTTCCCACCTAAAAAAAAAAAAAAGACAAAAAACGGGGGACAGTCAGGCACCTACAGTCCCAGCTACTCAAGAGACTGAGACAAGAGGCTCACTTGAGTCCAGGAGATTGAGACTGCAGTGTGCTATGATGGCATAGGTGAACAGTCACCGCATTTCAGCCTGGGCAGACCTAGTCTCTAAAAAATGGGGGAGAGTAGATATCACAAAAATGAAAGCAATAAAAGTAGCACTTTTGGTAGCACGACTATAATATTCTGATAGATATAGTTATTTGATTTTCAGGGCATCGTTGGTTAAGGATGATATGGAAGGCACTGCTGGCACACCCACTAATTTTCTTTTCCTACATGCTGTTCAACCCGGGCAAATTTCAGACTTCCTTTCCGCATTTCAAGCTTAAATATTTAGAGTCTTTTATATCCCCTGTCAGATTGAGAGGTTGCTGCACCATCAGAATCGGAATCAGATGCTGTGCTGCCCGAAGAGATATGCTCACCAGCTCTCCCAAATCTTCATGTTACATGGAAGCTATTTCCTGAAAAGAAGGCTAGGAAAGACAATATTTTCACAGAGGATGCAGACGTAGGCTTTCCAGATGTTTCTGAGTGTCTTGGGCTCTGTTTGTAAGTATATTTGTATGGGGCTACAAGGAACTAGAATGAGACTAAACTGCACTGCCCACATCTCAGCTTCAGGGTGAAGCTGTCGCCAAGCACAGACTTCATCAGGCCCTGGTAAACTGTATAGTCAGTTCTTGTGGACTTCAATGGATTAGAAGTAAACATTCATTCGCAAGCAGAGTCATTTAAACAAATGCAAAATATCACATGTCCCTCTCTGTCTCTTCCAACCAGCTATGTCTGCCCCATAGATTGTCTGGTCTGGCTCCCATGGCATTTAAACGACAACCCAAATGAGATTTGTGGCTATGGGAGATTGTATATATAAAAATCTGGATTGCTGGCATCTGGGAGATTTGGCAGCCCTGGGCAGCATTTCCCCATGGGAGGGTGGCAGGATGCTGCCTGTTTAGGTGTGTCACGGACTCACCAGGACACTTTGCCCAGCTGACACCTTCATTCATGCTATTTCCTGACTCATCCATTCTTTGGAGACTGCCCTTTTAGATAGAAGGACAGTTCAGTGGCACAGATGTATACAGAGGGTGCCAAAAATATACATTTTAAGCAAGGAAAAAACTATTAAACTTGTAATACTCGTAAGATGAATACAAGTCATGTTTGACTTCTGCAATTACTAGAGGTGCTCACAGTGGTTAACTATCAGCATCCAGACACTTCTGATTATGGTGAACAGCTCTTAAAATGCATGTACATTTTTTGGCATCCCCGGTATCTATCTATCTATCTAGTCTATTTTATATTGCTACTATTCACATTATTGTGTTAATTAGATATTTGTATATTACCTTGTATTTTTTCAGGTATCGTTACCTCAAGGAACTCAAAAGATTATACAAATGTTAAAGGAGAAAAAAAAAACCACTGACCCATTTTGGCTGGGTAGACTACAATATCCTAAAGAAATGCAGAATCTGAGAAAATGCCTGATTAGTAGGAATGTGTCCCCAGGGGCACTCTGTCCAGCCCAAGGAGACTTTGTGACCCTTTGGTGGATGGCTGAGTGAGTTCATTAAAAACGGAGGCCGGGCAGTGGCTCAAGCCTATAATCCCAGTACTTTGGGAGGTCGAAGTGAGAGGATTGCCTGAGCTCAGGGGCTCGAGACCAGCCTGGGCAACTTGGTGAGACCTCGTTTCTACAATAAATCAAAAAATTAGCCAGGAGTCATAGTGCGTGCCTGTAGCTCCAACTACTTGGAAAGTTGAAGCGGAAGGATGACCTGAGCCTAGCAAGTCAATGCTGGGGTGGTCGTGATCATGCTACTGCACTCCAGCCTGGCTAACAGAGTAAGACCCCAACTCAAAAAAAAAAAAAAGAGAGAGAGTGGGAAGAGGAGCCAATGGGAACTGCAACTCCCTCGCCACCCTACAGGGCTTTGTTAGGGACCTGGCTACAGCCTTACATTGGACAGGTTTTATCCCAGAGGACACAGATGATGAACTTTAAAGGATAAGTAGCAACTTATCACATTGAAGTGGACTTTAGAGAACAAGTCAGCAGCTAAAAAATGAGTGAAAGCTTAGAAAGATAAAAAATAATATTGTGGGGATGTAAGAGGGACTAAAATCACGAGCAACTTCTCTTTTTTTTCAACTTATGCCACCTGTAATAAAGAAGTATTTAAGACCAGATACACTGAGGTTCATAGAACCCTTTAAAACTTGCTACTCAAAGAGTGATCTGTCACCTGGCAGCTTGTTAGAGAATGACAGATGTGCTCCAGACCTGTGGCATCAGACGCCCAGGAGAGTCACAGACACCTTAAGCTTTGAGAAGCACAGCTTTTGGGAGGAATGAAACTTAGGACAATAAAAAATAGAGTTTCTCTCTCTCTCTCTCTCTCTCTCTCGTTCTCACTATGTTGCCCAGGCTAGTCTTAAACTCCTGGTCTCAAGCGATCCTTCCGCCTTGGCCTCCCAAAGTGCTGGAATTACAGATGTGAGCCACTGCGCCCGGCCTCTCTCTATTTTTCTTTCCATTTATTTTGGCATCATTTAACCTTGAGACTAAACAGGCATAAAACCTGAGACCTGAAACTAATGTGTGAGTCATGAAGGCCCATAGTGAATAATATCCATTACTATCATTATATTTTTAAGCCACATTATTTTTTTTTCTAAATAAATTGAGGCTTCGTTTTTTTCCCCAATTAAAGTTTTTTTTTTTATTTTTAAGTTTTTTTTATTTAAAGATGTGGGGTACAATTCAGGTTAGGTCTACAAATGCTCATTATGCAGGTACCCTTGTGGATGAGGTATGCCTCTCCTCCCCTGGCAGTTTCCCAATTAATTTTTAAAAATAAGCCACATGTATAGTAATTATAATAAAGACCAGCTAGAAATAGTCTTAAAAGAGGCCAGGCATGGTGGTTCATACCTGCAATTCCAACACTTCGGGAGGCCAAGGTAGGAAGATTGTTTAAAGCCAGATAGTTCAAGCCCAGCCTGGGCAACACAGTGAGACCCCCACCCCATCTCTGCAACAAATTTTTAAAAATTAGCAGGCCACAATGGTATGCATCTGGACTCTCAGCTACACAAGAGGCTGAGGTGGGAGGATCACTTGAGTCCAGGGTTTCAAGGCTGTGGTGAGCTATGATTATTCCAGTTCACTCCAGCCTGGACAACACAGCAACATCTTGTCTTTAAACAATTTTTTTTGAAACAAAAGTGGAGCCCATTTTTGCCCTTTGGACTCAAACACTAGTAAATGGAATAAGGATCGAAAATTATTTATTGCATTCATGAGCTTACTTAATTTCCAGTTTATGGCAAGAAACTGTATACAATTTTCGTCTTATTTTCCTCTAGTAGATAATGAGGATGATAGATAAATGGACTGCTGTAAGACTGAGGTATCATTATCGAATGCTTTCTGTGTGCCTCTTTACAGACTTCATTTATTCCCTGTCTCAGACAACAACCAGCCTGAGTTTAGAAATGAGAAGCTGGAGGTCGCAGATGCTGAGTTGCTCACAATACCTGTTTTGCAGTTAAGATCATACACACTTTAATCTGAATCCATGTTATTCTCCTTTCGCTTCAGTTACCCTGGACCGACCCTCAGCATGTTTTGTTCCTCTGGAACCAGACTGGTTTTTCTTTGATCTTGAGCCATCAAAATAGGGAGGCTTTTTTCTACTTGATATCATTTTTTTTTTACTTAGAGAGAAGCATTTTTAAAGGGCTGGTTACATTTATAGTGCCGTTTTTTTTTCCTGATTATAAAATCAAGTTCTTTGATAAAATTTGAAAAATATGAAAGAACACAATGAATAAAGCAAATCTCACTCATAATCCTATCACAAAATAACCCTACTACTCAGAGCTAACCCCTATTAACATCACATTGTATATGCTTTGTTAACGAATACACATAATAATACATAGAATTAGATTCATGGTCTATATACTATTTTATAACAAACCTTTTAACATGCCAATAAATATTATTTCTACAACAGAATCCACACGGTTTTCATAATGTCCTACCCACAAATACACTATATAAGGTCCAGGTGCCATTCTAAGTAACCTATAAATATTCTTTCTCTCCCCCCTTCCCTACCTTGGGGAGGTGAATCTCCTCTTTCCTTCTCTCTCTCTCTCTAATTTACTTTTTAAATAAACTATATTTTTCAATCTAAGATAAATACATACATAAATAAATAAATATTCTCTCTCTCTAATTTACTTTTTAAATAAACTATATTTTCCAATCTAAAATACATACATAAATAAATAAATATTCTCTCTCTCTCTCTTTCTCTATCTCACACACACACACACAAACAACAACATAGTAGGCATCTTGATTATCCTCATAAACATACCCTCACTTGCATATGAGGAAACTGAGGCCCACAGAAGTAACACGTGGTATTATTTGATTTTGGTCACACAGCTACTTAACAGCAGGGTGGGGACTGAAAGCCCTTTGGTCTAGAGTTAGAGAAACGTCCTTAGCCCCCCAACTTTGTGAGTCTGACTTCACCTTCAGAGGCCCTTTAAAAAATAGCAACTGAATGACTATTAAATGCTTCAATAGAGGACTGCCAGAGTCTGTTCCACTGAAGCCATGTGATGGTTCCTTTCCTTTTCCTCTTTATCCCTTCATTGTCTTTGTTTCTTTCTAGCAGTAATGATCTTTGCCATCAATTAAGACTGTGTGTAGACATTTACCCCATGCTGTGTCTTGACAGACTCAATAAATGGTAGTAGAGAATAATTTCTTAGCGTGTCTTTCCCTCTCTCCCTCCCTGCCTCCCTCTCTCTGTTCCTTCTTTTCTTGCTTTCTTTTTTTGTTGAAGTTTAGTTGTTTGATTTTATTCACCGGGACCAAGCTGAACTAAAACACGCATAACATTTTAAGATTTTTTTTTTAAAAAAAGAAGTTTGGTTGGGGGCAGTGGCACAAGCCTATAATCCCAGCACTTTGGGAGGCTGAGTTGAGAGGATTGCCTGGGTCCAGGGATTCGAGACCAACCTGGGCAACTTGGCGAGATCTTGTCTCTACAATAAATAAATAAAATTAGCCGGGCGTGGTAGCATGCGTCTGTAGTTCCAGCTACTTGGAAGACTGAGGTGGAAGGACAGACCGGGCCCAGTAGGTCGAAACTGTGGTGGCCATGAGTGTGCCACTGCACTCCAGACTGGGCAACATGGTGAGACTCCAACTCAAAAAAAAAAAAAAAAAAGTTTGACTTCATGGCTCCAAATGAAGCCTTCTGGCATTTCAAAATAACATAACTTATAGCTTCAAAGAATAAAAATATTGAGTGATGAGAATTTTAAAATATCTAAGGGCTTTTCATGGCTACTTTACAATTTGAAACACACCTTTAGCTTAAAAAGCAAATTTTATGGCCTTAGTTATCTCTTCATACATTCAGAGAAACCATGGAAATTCCGTAGAAAATTATTTTTTACTTCAAGAAGGAACTTGGAAATGTAAAAGTATAAGGTGATATTTTGTTTCCAAGAGCTAATATGAAACAGTAAACCACTAATGAAACTGCTAGATAATACTAATAGTAGCAATAATGTTAATTTTTCTGATGTCAGTCCCCTAGAAACAGGAAATAAGCACTTCTGCAATTGGACTGAGAACTGAGGCACCTCAGTGATCCCAGATTTGGTTGATTGCACTAGTCTGGCTGTTAACAGAGCTTCCCAACCAGAGCCATGGTGCAATGGGAGACCAGGAGACATAAGCCAAAACCATTAGCAAGATCCACCACTGGACTCCCTTAAAGCCTTTCAGTCAGCACTGGCATCGTTATTGAATTTGTACAATTACTGTATAAATATAATTACAGTATATTTATCTCATTTTGCTCCATTGGCATTATTTTTTTTATGAGTGATTAAAAGAAAAACAGGAAAATGGTTAAGAGAAAAGGATTTGAGAGTGGCTTAAGGTTTGAATCCCAGCCCTGTCACGTGCTGTCTTGGACATCTGATGTTTTTGCTCTCCCAGAATCCACTCCTTTATTTTCTGGAAACAGCACCTTCTTTTTTCTTAGGACATTACCCATTTCTTATTTTGTGCCAATCATGTCCTTCCCTGACAAACATTAAGGTATGTGACCCAAGCGAGGCCAATCAGATTCAACCTCACAAACTCCGATTGTGAACCACGTGCTCAGGAATTGATTGGAGCTGATCGTCCCTACAGAGTGTGGTCCTTGAAGAAGTAGGTTCACTCGTTCCTGCTGCCTGCATGCTGGGAATTATTCTATTTCTTTTTTTTTTTTTATTTTAAGGATGTGGGGTACAATTCAGGATTAGATATGCAAATGGACATTGTGCAGGTAAAGTTTGGGCCTCACTTTGGTCCCTACTTCACCTGGTTTATTCTATTTCTTCTTCTTTCAGTGATCCAGTTGTTCACCTTTGATTCTGCTCCAAACCCTTCCGATAGGTTTCTGTTTTTCTTAAGCCATCCTGAATCTGTTTCTCTTGTTTGTAACCAAATAACTCTAATAGTCCGAAGTAACTAATTGAATCATAACTGTAATCTCCATGAACTTCAGCAAATGTGAAACATCTGGTTCAACCTAGCAGCTTTATAATGATGACTTCAAAATATTTACAAAATATAATACTTTATTATATATTACAAAAATATAATATTTTAAAATGCATGATAAAAAAATGACCATGGGACATTTCCTTAATCTTCCTAAGAAGTTACCTCATATATAAAACTTTAGAAGTCATGCCTATTTCTCAGACTTGTTGTGAGAAATCAATTAGAACATGCCTGGAAAATGTCTAGCGCAATGCTCCTCAGAGTAAATGACCTTTATCTACTGGCTGTTATCACTACATAATGTCTGTCAGCATGAACATCTCAGTCCAAGGCAAGCTCAAATATTAAATAAATTATGCTAATCATCTGCCATATAGTAACTTCTCTGAGTTTTTGACAATGCAGGCATACCTGGTAGAAAGTTTTATTTAGACTAGAGAACTTTCTTGGCAATTTGAACATTTTAGTGGAACGCTGATCAAATTGGTATTTACTTGTAATAAAATAGCTTTGATTCATCAAAAAACAAAGGAGTTTGTTTCTACAAGAGCATCTAAGCAAGATTTTCACGATGTGAGCGAGCGGTTTTTTGGAAATTATGGTATTGTATTTTTGAATAGTAAAGTGATCTAGTGAAGAGGCATATTCGGATGAATGCCGACCAAGTGGCTAACTAATTTAGTCTTTACTTCATATGTATCTTAACAAGGATGCACACTTGGGACCATAATAGGGCCACTTGAAATTGCTCTTAGGATTTTGTGGAACATGGAATGGCAGAAAATTAAAACAAAATCTGAAATGTCCTCGGCTATTTGTTCTAATTGACTCGTGAACCTGAACATTTAGAGTCTGGTACATCATTAGTCTCACTCCAGTAGGCATTTGGGATAAAAAAATTTTTAGTTAAAAGTCTCTCCTGCTGAAGCAAAGATTTTAAGAATATGAAGTTGCTTGTCTCTGCTACCTCAGGGTATTTTTTTTCTTTTACCCGATGCAAAGAGAGTGCACTGGTGACCTATTTTCTGGAGAGCCTTCCCAATGAGCTGACATCACACAAGTCATTCAGCCTGCTCTGATGAGGTGATCCAATTTTGCAAGCAGAATGAGAGGAGGAAGGCATTATGAAAGGCACTGTCAGTTGCTCATCCAACAGCGACTTCCTCCTTGCACACAACAGAATTCTAATTTTGTTCAGATCTCTAAGCCTCGAGGCAGGTGGTAAACTCCAGGGAATGAATCTCCTAGGTCTTAACCAGTCATAATCATTCTGTTCCCTTTTGCTAATGTTTGGTCCAGCATTTGGACTGGGGACAACTTCTAGCTAAAAAGATGTAAGGTAAAAATCTGCTGATGGAGGTGGGGGGTGCATCTAGGAAAGTTTTCTTCCTGATTAAAAATATAGAGATTTGTGAAAAGTCCTTTTGACCCAGACCTTTCTTTTTGTCTTTTTTTTTTTTTGAGTTGAAGTCTCACTCTGTTACCCAGGCTGGTGTGCAGTGGCACACTCACCGCCACCGCAGCCTTGACCTGCTGGGCTCAGGCAATCCTTCTGCTTCAGCCTTCCAAGTAGGAAGCTGGAACTACAGGTGCGCACTACCACGCCCAGCTAATTTTTTTTTATTTATTGTAGAGATGAGGTCTCACCAAGCTGCCCAGGCTGGTCTAGAATCCCTGAGCTCAGACAATCCTCTCGCCTCGGCCTCCCAAAGTGCTGGGATTACAGGCTTGAACCACCGCACCTGGCTCTTTTTGTCTTGGAAGTAACCAAGTAAATAAGACTTGGCTTGTAGCTGCATTGATCTTTTTGTAACCATGAAGTGATATGCCAATGTACTAAAGGATGGCAGAGCCTTGGTAAAAAAAAAGCCTGAATCCTTGATGTCATTTTGAGCTACTGTTCCCTAAATGGAACTAGAACTGTCCACTTCCGAACAACTTGTTAGCTGAGAGAATTAGATGTATTCATTACTTTTCTGTTACTTGCAGCCGATAGCATTCCAAAGGGCATTAGCACTTATATACCACACCCTAAGCCCCTTGATTTGAAGCGTTTCATGTTACCGGACAATAAGATCATGATCTGATAATAAGATGAAGAGAAACTGAGAAATTCCTGCAACTTCATCTTTCAACAGTGAGCTCAAAATTCTGGTCAATATTTTACTAGTAACTATCAGGGGTTGTTTGTATTTGCTAGAATGATCAGATTAAGTAACTTCTGGTCTCCACTAGGATAGCAAGCTTGGCTGGCAGGAGGAGTTTTACAGGAAAGGGCTGTGGATGGGGCCTGTGATGAAAGCACTCAGCAGTCTCCTTAGAGAAAACTTTAGAAGCAGGATAAAAGACATCAGTTTTCATTAGCAGAAGGCTAACTCAAGTCATTCTTCAGCATCTTCAGAAATTAGGAGTGGTGCATTTGTTTGCCCAGGATGAGGAAGTGGCACAACATTGAAAATACATCAGACATTGACAAATAAAAGTCAGAGAAAAATATTGTATTATTATAGAGAGCACTGTAGCTTCTTTTATGTCCACAGACACAAAGCTGACATCACAAAAGTCAGGAAAGTTTCAGGAAAGGATCCTTTTGCTGCATGATGCCCTCTCATATATTCTATTCTTTGTATTCTTTTCCTTTCCATTTAAAAAAAAGTGCTAGTTTGAACCACTAAAATGATTTCACAATCCACCAGTGGGTTACTACCCGCTATCTGAAAAGCATTGAGTTAAGATCGTTGCTGCTCCAGGTTACAGATTTTCTGAGTTAAACTGGCTTAAATATGGAGACTTGTCTTACATCGCAGAAAATCCAAGATAGGGCAGACTTTCTGGTTGTCATCAGTTACCCAGGTACTTTGTCTCTGCTCTGACTCTTGTGGCATCAGCTTCATGCTCAAGTGACTCCCTCACAGTCATAAGAGGGTGGGGTTGTGAACGTTTTCAGTTGTCCCTTCAGACCCGCTCTCTGCTCTTCTCTCTCTGTCCTGTGACTTCTGTGGCTTCTGTTTGGATTCAGGTAATGCGGTGCTCCTGCAGGAGCCTGAACAGAGAGGAAAAAAAGGAAGTTGGGGTATTTATTCATCTGGCCTCCTCCCTGAGAAGTCAAATTGTGCTGACCCAAGTTCAAGCTCCTCTCAAGGTGGCCCTCTCTACACGACCCTCTCCTGGATTCGGGTAACATGTCCCTTGTGCCTTTGGGTACTGGTGTGATGACAATTCTACTGCTCCTCATTCTGGGGTGCTGCGTTATCCGGTGTGCTTTGACTGTATCCCACCCATGTCCTTGTAAATAGTCCCTTTTATTCAATCATTCTTGAGGTATTCTAATTGGAGGATGGCAACTATATCTGGATGAGACCCTGATTAATAACATCTGCCAAAAGCAACTCTGTTCACTGTCACCAAGGGAGGGAGAGGTTGGTTTCTAGTGAGCCCCAGGCCAGGCTCTCTATTTCTACCAGTCAAATGGACGAGGTCTGGCCATTTCTGAATCAGTCAGTGGAGGAGAAAAGGAATGGCCATGATCAACTTAAACTATGCACCTGAGAAGGATAAATGCCTAGCCTTTGCATTGTCCACTTTGAGCTTAACCTTGAAGGGTCAAATAGAAAAGTGACTCTCTGTTCATACTGTTGTTACAATATGAGATTTAGCCCCATGTCATGGTAACAAGTAAAGAAAGGTGGTTTCTTCAGTGGTAAATTAAATGAGTTCATTACATAAACACTAGAACATTGGATGACTAACTCAAGCACCAGAATCATGTTTTTGTCTTGAAAACAATCTCTTTTCCACAGCAGTCAGTTTTCTTTTGCCAGAGTGGAGTTAGACTAAAGCTGCCAAGGTCATATAAGACTTTATGTATATCATATATATATATATATATTTTTTTTTTTTTTTTTTTGAGTTGGAGTTTCACTCTGTCACCCAGACTGGAGCGCAGTGGCCACTCCCGGCCACCTCAGCCTCGACCTGCTGGGTCCTGGCGATCCTTCACCTTAGCCTTCCAAGTAGCTGGAACTACAGGCGCGTGTTATCACCCCCGGCTAGTTTTTGATTTATTGTAGAGACAAGGTCTCACCAAGTTGCCTGGGCGGGTCTCAAACCTGCAGGCTCAGGCAATCCTCTCACCTCGGCCTCCTAAAGTGCTGGGATTATAGGCTGAGCCACCGAGCCTGGCCTCATATTTTTTAAAATAGCTTATTCCTAAGTCATATTTCATATAGTCACGCAGCAAACGATTGCTTTGAGAAGCTGGTTCCACATTGGGAGAGGATGAGTTTAGTGACTGTTTGCTACCCCAGAAATGTTCTAGGGG
>CAUYQG010030453.1:0-10743 GCA_963574415.1 Tarsius wallacei | reverse complement strand
ACGCCCGGCTAATTTTTTGATTTATTGTAGAGATGAGGTCTCGCCTGCCCAGGCGGGTCTCGAACCCGCGGGCTCAGGCAATCCACTCACCTCAGCCTCCCAAAGGCGCGGGATTACAGGCTGAGCCACCGAGCCTGGCTTGAAGTAGATATTATTATGATTACCCCATTATATAGACCCATTGGTTGGGTACTGAAAGATGAGAAGGAGTCAGCCAGATAAGGAAAAGGCATGGAATAAATGGAATCCTAGGCAGAATAAAAAGTGTGTGCAAAGACACTGAAGCATAAGAAAGAAAAGTGCAGGCCGGGCACAGTGGCTTATGCCTGTAATCCCAACACTTTGGGAGGCAGAGGTGAGAGGATTGCCTGAGCCCATGGGTTTAAGAGCAGCGTGGACAACTTGGCCAGAACTTGTCTCTACAATAAATTCAAAAATGAGCCAGGCATGGTGGCACGGACCTGTGGTTCCAGCTTCTTGGAAGGCTGAGGTAAAAGGATCACCTGAGCCCAGCAGGTTGAGACTGAGGTGGCCATGAGCGTGCCCTGCACTCCAGCCTGGGTGGTAGAATGAGACTCTGACTCAAAAAAAAAAAAAAAGAAAAGAAAAGAAAAGAAAAAGAAAGAAAAGTGCATTCAAGTGTCCTGTGAGTAATTTCAGATGACTAGTACCCACAGGGAACTAGGGAATAGGGAAAGAAGAAGCTGGAAAGAGCTCATGAATGGGTGGATGTGGATGTTTCTCATATCCTCACACACACACACACACACACACACACACACACACACACACGTACACATACACCCACAGCAAGTTGCTGGCCCAACTTTAACAACCAGTTGTTTCTAATGGAGTCCAGGGGAAGACTCCTCATTAGGAGCTGATGCCTACATTGAGATGCAAAGTTTGAGTAAGAGTCAATCAGGTCGGGTTTGGTGGCTCACACCTGTAATTCCAGTACTTTGGGAGAATGAGGCAGGAGAATTTCTTGAGTCCAGGAGTTTGATGTTGGGAGCCAGCCATGGAGGCCCACTGAGCGTTAGGGATCAGGGAGGGCCGTTGACCCCGAGACCACTAGGATGCATTCGTGAGCTGCTGACCCCATCTCTTCCCCCTTTCTACTTAGCACTATAGCCAGAATAAGCTCCTGTAAGCTCACACGTAATAACTCTGAGACCGGACAAACACAAGCTAACTTTAGAAGCTCACTTTTCAGCCGGGCTCGGTGGCTCAGCCTGTAATCCCACACCTTTGGGAGGCTGAGGTGAGTGGATTGCCTGAGCCCGCGGGTTCGAGACCCGCCTGGGCAAGCGAGACCTCATCTCTACAATAAATCAAAAAATCAGCTGGGCGTGGTAGCGCGCGCCTGTAGTTCCAGCTACTTGGAAGGCTGAGGCGGAAGGATCACCGGAGCCCAGCAGGTGGAGGCTGCGGTGGCCGATAGCGACCACTGCACTCCAGTCTGGGCGACAGAGTGAGACTCCAACTCAAAAAAAAAAAGAGCCACACACACAAAAAAAAGGCTGGGCGCAGTGGCTCAGCCAGTAATCCCAGCACTTTGGGAGGCCAGTTGCCTGAGCCCGGGGGTTTGAGACTAACCTGGGCAACTTGGTGAGACCTCGGCTCGACAATAAATCACAAAAACTAGCTGGGCATGGTGACATGCATCTGTGGTTCCAGCTACTTGGAAGGCTGAGGCGGAAGGATCGCCTGAGTCCAGCAGGTCGAGGTTGCGGTGGCCGTGAGAGAGACTGTAAGCGTGTCACTGCACTCCAGCCTGGGCAACAAGAGTGGGACTCCGATGCAAAAAAAAAAAAGTCCAAAAAAATTATGACCTGACCTCATAAGCTAGGCTCTTGTGAAATGAAAATCTCTATAAATCTATGATATAAAACTGTAAAACAACTATACTTCAGTTAATAAAGCCAACCAGAAATGAAGATAAATTTAAACCACTAAATATAGTACAATTAATTGGACAGTACTTTCAAATTAAGCAGGAATTTCCAACAAATTTTCTTTGTCCTTTGAACATGAAAGTAACAAGCAAACAAAATATATCAGCTCAGTCTTAGATTCAACTGATTTCTTCCTAATTTAGAATCTAGTCGTACACATCATCTAAAAATAAAAGCCCAATATATGGCAAATTGTTTATAAGATGTTGGTAATGAGGAAGACCAATGCTGCATTTTTCCCCCCCAATACACTGCTGATATACAGTACATTTACAATTAGAAAAAAAAAAAAAAAATCACTAAACTGCCTGTCAGTTTTTCCAAATAAAAGTTTTGCACAAAACATTTGGAACTCAGGCTATTAAATGTATTTTCTCAAAGATGCAACTAAAAAATCCCAGGCAGGATTAAGAGTTAACTCACAAGGCCAAAAGCTTGTCAGTCTATAAAACTATGAAAACTATAAATTGTGTGAGAGATTCCCAAATTCCAGAATACTACAAATAGAAAACTGGAGGAAGCCAAAAAGTTAAATTTAGAATAAATGGAAGTGTTATATTACATTGCTGGTTATAAGTTTAAGAACTTCAAAAAGGCAACAACTGAAAATACTATGATCTCAAACCAGGTAAAGATAAAATGGTTAAGTACAGTAACTGACAGCACCTGGCATCTGTACTGTACTTTGTACATCTGGTACACTAAGTAGGAAGAACCATAGGAAATTGTAATTTTTGTTAGTCAGTCAAGTATTGGCAAGTTTGTAAGGCTCAACTCCACATATTCCATTTGACTTATTACCCATGGAAACCAGGAACATTTTGGAGGTTTCCAGTCTCTTGAGACTCATGTTTGTAAGGGCAATCCCCTTGGTGGATTGCTTAGTGACACAATTATCTTCGTGGAATGGGTCAAGAGTGTGTCATTTTTCAGGGTCCTACTTGTTATCATAATGAGAGAAGAGACCTGGGATCTAGATTCACCTCTCTGCCACTAAATATCTCTATATGTAAATATTTTAAGGCACTCTAATCCTTGTTTTTTTCAATTAAAAAAACAGCCCATGAAGTTGGGCTAGATTATCTCTAGGGTCCCTTTCCGTTCTACAATGATAAGATTTAAAATAAACATACGTACATTTGTGTTTTTAAAAAAGTAAGTCTACTGGGAGTAGTGGCCCACGCTCTGGGAGACTAAAATGGAAGGACTGCTTGAGCCCAGGAGTTCAAGAGCAGCCCAAGCAACACAGCAAGACCTTATTTCAAAAAAAAAAATATATATATATATATATACACACACACATATATTAGCCAGACATGGTGGTGCCTGCCTGTAGTACCATCTACTCGGGAGGCTGAAGTGAAAGGATCGCCTTAGCCAAGGAGTCGGAGGCTACGGTGAGCCACAATCGTGCTACTGCATTCCAGCCCAGGTGACAGAGAAAGAACATGACTCAAAAAGAAAACATTAGGTCCTATGGAAAATTTAAATTTAAAAGTATACCAACATAAAAGCTCCAGTTCTAAATGGTCTCTGATTATTTTTTTAACTATGGTTTTATTGTTCAATACCACCAGATTCATACTAGCACCAGTAAATTTTATAGGTCACCATTTGTGCGTATCTTAATTTCTATATATTCAGAATCTAATGTTAAACAACCTCTGGTTAAAGTACAAATTAGGGGTGAATCAGGAGTGGTCTATATAAAATCAAGACTAGACTAAATTTTACCTTTATTAAGTTGATCAGAGTCTAAAAAAATGGTAGATAAGTTGAGAGAGATCTGGGTAATATCAGGATTCAAAAGTTGGCTAAATATCATGAATACAACTATTTTCTAGAATTGACAGAAAAACATCGATTTCAACTTAAAATGTGATTCAATCATCTACTTTTGTGGGTTAGCTTACAATTAAACCAATCTATAATTTTTTTTAGTAATTATAGTGGCATTTGATATGACATTTATAATGGTGTCATGAATCGTTTTCCCATATTCACTGACACAGACATATCTTAGAACTTCTATTTTGACCCAATGCTTAGAATCCTGAAGGAGCAGTTTTCTAGAATATAAAATATTACCTGTTTAAACAAACATACTAAATTTTAAGCAAAGTTCCACAGAATATAGAACTATCATTATCTACAAATCTCAGATTTTATTTTCAGATTATCACCAAGCTATAGAATCAAAAAAACAGATTTTTAAACTATCATCAAAACATCTTGCAGGGAATTATTAAGTGTAACTCGGCCAGTGCTAAAACAATAAATAATGGTAGCTTTTCCCTTCATTTATCACAAAATTTTCCTTAAAAGGATGTCACCTTTTAGTAAGATTCAGTAGAAATATACCCCTGGAGCCCATGATACAAAGCACACACCTGCATTCAATAATGAAGGTAAAACTCTCTCTCATACAGGCTGAAATTGGCCATCAATATTATTGTGATTAAATTAGCAGCACTGCCAATACTATGTAAATTTTAAAAAATAATTCAGCTTGTCTGATGGCCAAGTCTTTTTTCATTTATGTGTAAGTAAAAGTTATTGTCAATTATATCCCACACAAGCCAGTGTTACTTGTGTTTAGGCATATCTACCACCAGTTTCTTAATAAAAAAAAGTCAGATTAGTAACAACTCCACACTTAAGTTTTCTACATTCCACAAAAGGGTATTCTGTTCAAATCTAAGGAGTCTTTCAGGCCAGAAGTGTCAGTAGCACCTTCTGCAATGGAGTAACAGAAAGCAAGCTGGCTAAACTGTTAATTGTCCTGTTGAAGTAAAAAAAAAAACAAAAACAAAAAAAAAATCTCTATCATTACCGAACACGCTTGTAAGATTTAATTCTCCAATGTGGCCACAGCAAGTTTACTAACAATCATGTTCACCAGAACAAGTTTATGCATACACTCTTCCCTGATTTGGCTGTAACTGAGAGATTAATAAGGCCTGTATCAGAACAGAACCATGTTCAAATTAAATGACTGCAAAGTGCTTTGAAGATGAGGGCGGGTAATTAAAGACGGTTAAACGTGATTATAAACGAATGTAAACAGGATACAAGACCCTCTCAGCGAAACATGCATCATACAGGCTTGCTGCATTTACATTAGCATCAAGTTAACCCAGATCATGAAATCTTACCTTCAGAACAGTTTCATGAAATAACTAGGGCTGTGTGGACGCACTTTACATCATGTAACCTACTATGAAAAGCAGGAGGATACATCCACAGCCACTCTCTCGGCCCTCACACTCCCTGCCCCACATGGCCTGGATCTCTGCTGGGTTCATCACCCTCTTTTCACCCACTTACCAAGAAGCACAGCTGTGGCCAGTTGTGGATAAAATATCTATAGGTATAAATGGAGTAGGGTTCTGACAGATCTTTGGTGATCAGTCTCATGATATCGGGCATTTGTAGCTCGGATTCATATCGGACATATCGTATCGTCCGATCCTCCCCAGGCTCAACCTCCCTGCCCGAAGGGCTTCTTAAACTGCAGCCGGCGATCAGAGACGAAGACAGCAGCCGCACCTGCTCGTCTTCCTCCTCCTCCTCCTCCTCCTCCTCCTGCTCCGTGCCCTCGGCCAGTCCATTGCGGGCCGCCGCGGGGTCGCTCGCCGCCTCTGCCGGGCTGGGGACCGCAGTTCTCGCATTATTGGGGAGGGAGTGAGGGGGCCTCTCGCCCGAGTGTCCCCCGGCTCCTTTTGTTGCAGTCGCTCTGGGGCCGCCGTCAGGGGTGGCCGTGGTCGCGGCCGCCTCGGCGGCACTCAGGACCTTGCTCTTGAGGGAGGCGGCCGCCCGGAGGTGCCGCAGTTCGGGGCTAATCAATCCGTTGAGCTGCTGCTGCTCCTGCGGCGGCTGGGGGCAGCGGAGGCACGGATGCCCCTTGGCCGCCGCCTGGCCGCCCGCCGGGCTCCTGCCGCCGCCGCCGCCGCCTTCGTGCTCCTCGTCGTCCTCCTCGTCCTCGCTGCCGCAGGCGAGGGCGGCCCCAGCCGGGAAGGGGCAGCGGGGCTCGGCCGCCGCCGTGGCCGGAGGTGCTGGTGGTGAGAGGAGGCTGCTAGGCCCAGGCGGTACCTCCGCCATCCTAGAAGCGACACAGACCGAGGGAGGAGGCCATGAGCGCCGGCCGACCAGAGCGGAGAACAGGGGGCGGAGGTGGGGGGCGGCGGGGGTGGGGGAACAAAGGCAGAAACCGTCCCTCACGGAGCTGCCCCCCCAATTCCGCGCCGCCCCCCTCCCCCCCGCTCTCCAGCGCCGCCCAGCTGCTCAGCCGGCTACCGTCCCCGTCCGCCCGGGCCGATCCACCAGCCCTGTCACCCGCGGCCCCTCCCTGTCCCCTCCTCACGGCTCACCCCGCACGGGTCCCGGCCGCCGCTGCCGCCACTCCTCTTCCTCGGCCACCGCCGCCGCCGCCACAGCCGCTTCGGCCGCCGCCACAGCCGCCCAGGCTCACACTCCGCCGTCGTCGCCGTAAAGCGCCTCGGCTGTTACCCCGGGTAAAGTTTCCTGGGCCTGGCTTTACGACACTTCCCTGCCTGCCGGCTGCCGGGGCCGAGAAAAAGGGGCGTGGAGGGGGTTGACCTGTGGAGGGGCGGGGCCGAAGGTGTCTCCCGCAGGCTTCGGGGGAGGCCGCGTGCGACTGGGTGGGGCTGTGGGGCTGTGGGGCCGAAAAGTTGCGGAGGGTTTGGAGTCGCCGGCTCCCGACCTCGCTCCTCAGCTCTGGGGCTCCTCCACCCGCGGAGCTTGCCAGGCGGGGCCGGGCGGGGATGGACCCGGCCGGCGCGCCCTGCTCCAGGTCCGTCGCCCCCGCAGAGCTGCAAGGAAGCCCTCCAGCTCCGGGCCCGTGCGCTCGGCCGTTTACAAGTCACCTGAAAATGCCTTTCCTCCACTGCGCTGCTTTTAACGTTCGTCCTCACCGCGGGCCAGGGGCGTGGGGGAGGAGTGGTTAAAGATGGAGCAAATCAGGGAAGCATCGAAAAGGAAAGGAAGCTTTGAGTTGTGAAAATGGGGGGAGGGCTGTCGAAACCTGGTAGTTTGCAACGTGAATTAAGTTTAACTAGCCTTTGCTCCCTTAGAGAAGAGAGGAGGAGCAGTCCTCTTCCTTCGCCTCTTTACTCTCTTCCCCCACCCAGGGAAAATTGGAGGTAAATGTGGCTAACAGGTGCTGGACATTTGCAGGCATGCCTGGGGAAGGGTTAGAGAGAGGTGGTGGAAGAGATGACCAGAGCTAAGAAGCGCATTCCCAAACTTATGACACGAATGGGTTGGGAAGCGCTGGTAAAGAGGTGTCCTGCTTCTTTCTCCCAGGTGGTCTGCCTGGTGTGCAAAAAAGGATAAAACTGCAGCACGCACCTGAGCGCGTGGCTCAGCTCTTTCTGCTCCAGGCCGCAACTGATGATTTTCAGCAGGTCTGAGCTGAGACAGACAGGTAATGTAACTCACCTGCACACTGAGCAAATTAGTTTTTTTTTTTAAACTGATTTATAAAGCTGCTTGGGTGTGTAGTAGATGGACGTTTCTAGGAATATAATTCTATGACTGAACATGTTTGCGGCTTTTTGCATAATCTAAACTCTGTAAAAAGTGGGATAAGCTGTAGCATGGCTGTTAAATACAATTATTAGTGTCCTTGTCACTCAGTTAAAACTGTCACCTTCCGTGAGGAGGTACAAGTTATAGGGATAATAATAACAATAATAAAATTTGTTACTATATGCCAGACACTGTTCTAATTGTCTTATGTGTTTATTAACTCATGTACAGATTTTTATCCTGTAGAAATACTAACATTTGTGCATAAATAGGTATGTAGAAACTTGTTTCTTTCATATTTGTCTGTAATAGGAAAAATAATTTCAAACCACCTAAGTGTCTAAAAATACAGGAATGACTAAACTTAGGAATATATAAAAACTATAGAATAGTACTATTATGTTATTGCTTAAAAGAATGAAATATATACACA
This sequence comes from Tarsius wallacei, assembly GCA_963574415.1. NCBI lineage: Eukaryota > Metazoa > Chordata > Mammalia > Primates > Tarsiidae > Tarsius > Tarsius wallacei. The sequence continues at coordinate 2,802 of CAUYQG010030453.1, read as the reverse complement.
TTTACATATATACATACATATATATGTTTTCAAAAAACATAAACTCTGACTCTGGAATCATCTGAAAATGTTTCACTCTCACGCTGGTGGTTGATGTAGGCTGGAAGCAGGAGGCCTCAGTTCTATTCCATGTAGACCTCTCCATGTGGTCTTTCAGCATGGACTGGTTTTGGCTTCCTCACAGTCTGGTGGCTGCTTTCCAAGGACAAGTATCCTGACAGAGCCAGACAGAAACATATCACCTTTTGTGATCTAGCCTTAGAAGTCGTGTAGTGTCAATTCTACTGTATTATATTGATGTAGGCAGTCACAAAGTTGCGTCCAGTTTCAAGGGGAGAGGAAGTAGACACTATCTCTTGGTGGGGAGAGGCAAGGTTCTCAAAGAATATGTGGGACCAGGAATATTGCTGTATTTTTAAAAAATACAACTTGTGTTGAAAGACCTTGTAAACACCTTAAGGTAGGGGAAATAGATGTATAAGTTCAGTGTGACCCAGTCATGTACAGTGGCTCATACCTGTAATCCCAGCAATTTGGGAGGCCAAGGTGGGAGGATCACTTGATGCCAGGGGTTTGAGATCAGCCTGGGCAACATAGGGAGACCCCCATCTCTATAAAAAATAAAAAAAACTGGCCAGGTGTTGTGGCATGTGCCTGTAGTTCTAGCTACTCAGGAGGTTGAAGTGTGAGATAACTTGAGCCCAGTAGGTCAAGGCTGCAGTGAGCTGTGATTGTGCCACTGCACACTACCCTGGGCAACAAAGCAAGACTTTTTCTCTAAAAAAAAAAAAAAAAGGCCGGGCTCAGTGGCTCAGCCTGTAATCCCAGCACTTTGGGAGGCCGAGGTGAGTGGATTGCCTGAGCCCGTGGGTTCAAGACCTGCCTGGGCAACTTGGCAAGACCTCATCTCTACAATAAATCAAAAAATTAGCCAGGCGTGGTAGCGCACGTCTGTAGTTCCAGCTACTTGGAAGGCTGAGGCGGAAGGATCGCCGGGAGCCCAGCAGGTCAAGGCTGCAGTGGCCAGGAGCGGCCACTGCACTCCAGTCTGGGCGACAGAGTGAGACTCCAATTCAAAAAAAAAAAAAAACTGCCCCAACTGGCTCCACACAATTTCATAAGAAATATTTAAGCATCATTTTTACTTAGAAAAATGTCTCTGTTATTCACTTTGAAATATAACCCCCTAGCCTGGTGCAGTGACCCACGCCTGTAATCCCAGCACTTTGGGAGTCCGAGGTGAGAGGATTACCTGAGCTCAGGGATTCGAGACCAGCCTGAGCAACATGGTGAGAACTCATCTCCACAATAAATAAAAAAAAATCAGCTGGGCTAGAGGCACATGCCTGTGGTTCCAGCTACTTGGAAGACTGAGGTGAAAGGATCACCTGAGTCTAGCAGGTTGAGGCTGCGGTGGCCATGAGTGTGCCATTGCACTCCAGCGTGGGTGACAGAGTGAGATTCCAACTCAAAAAAAGAAAAGAAAAGAAAAGAAATATAACCCCCTTCTAAAAAACATGTACCTCTCTTGTTGTGGCATCAAGTCTTCATGTTTTTTCCATGTTGTAACTTGTCATTGAGCTTTCTTGAGGGACTGACTGGATATTGTCTCAGTGTTATTTTCAAAAAGTTGAGGGTTATAAAGACCTCCTTGAGTTGTAAAGACCGTGTGTATTCCCATGTGTAACACATAAAAAGGAACTTGTTAAGCTTTTTGATAGATTGCATCATTCTTTCAGCAGTCTAGAATGCTTGTAATGACAAAGTCAAGTCTGACCTCCTTGATAGTTAAATAAGCTAACACAATATCTGATGTCTAAGCTCCAGTGACTTATCTTTATATCCCAAGTATTAAAATTCCAATGTTGACCTTCTAAATCAGATGACCTCTCTAAGAAATCTCTTTATACTTTTGAAATCCTCTCTTTTTCACTCATGTTTACTTGATATGATAGAATTGCTTTAGGCATAGAAATAGGATTCGTTTACCCTAATGCTTTAGGCATATTTGCCTATTATGAGACTGAATAGACAACTATCTTCATAAGCAGTGACTTCATAAAGAAAGGTTGCAGAGCAAAGGAAGTATACCCAGTGATACTCTTCTATCTGGAATAATGGTATTTTCATTGCTTTATAATATCCTATGGTGCAACAGTCACTTTTTAAATTATTGTTCTTCTTTGAGCAAGAAAAGAACATATCTTAATTTTTTCAGCAGGAAAAAACCCTCTCATTAAATCAATTAAAATAAACAACATAAAACGAGTGCTCTTTATGCTAAAAATGAAAAGGAAAACCAAAGGGAGGCCCAAACTTTACATGTATGATGACCACATGTATACCTAATCCTGAATTGTACCCCACATCTTCAAACTAAAACATTTTTAAAAATTAAAAGGAAAAATTAAAAAAACCAACAAAAATTTTAAAACAACATCCTAAAGCAACTTTTTGAAATGAGTTTGAAAGTAGAAAATTTCCTTTCTAATTATTTCTAACAGTGAGGTGTTTCTCTCGTATTCACTAAATTTAGAGAGAAAACCTAGCTATGTACCTACCTGAAAAGTAACTCTGGGATTGAAGGCATTAATAGTGGAAAGATGCTTTAAGTTCCCTTGACTCAGCAGGATGACATTTTCTTTTTTTTTTTTTTCTTTCTTTTTTTTTTTTTTTTTTTGAGTTGGAGTCTCACTGTCGCCCAGACTGGAGTGCAGTGGCCGCTCCCGGCCACCGCAGCCTCGACCTGCTGGGCTCCGGCGATCCTTCCGCCTCAGCCTTCCAAGTAGTTGGAACTACAGG
>CAUYQG010030451.1:0-12284 GCA_963574415.1 Tarsius wallacei | reverse complement strand
AAGTAGCTGGAACTACAGGCACGCGCTACCACACCCGGCTAATTTTTGATTTATTGTAGAGATGAGGTCTCGCCAAGTTGCCCAGGCGGGTCTCGAACCCGCGGGCTCAGGCAATCCACTCACCTCAGCCTCCCAAGGCGCGGGATTACAGGCTGAGCCACCGAGCCTGGCTGCATGAGTACTTTTAACCGCATATGGTAAGATATCAATGGAGATAAAATATTTAAAGACAGAATTTATCATTAAAAGGGAAGGCTTTAAAGAGTGACCACTTAAAGAGAGAAATGTATCTTTAGGAGAACAAACCAAGGATGTGGCTAAGCAACTGCTTGCTAAAGAGATTAGTACAGCTAGAAGGGAACTGAGTGCTATTCATCAAGACAAACAATGGGAGAATAACCTCGAAGGCATTTTGATTTTTGAGGCTGCCCCCTCCGTTATAGGAGCTCCAGGAGAGCAGAAAGATTTCAGGGGATGGTCTGGGCTACCCTCCCTAGGCTCACTGCCCAGGGCCTCCTCAGGACTTCTGCTCCCCAAATTCCAGTAGTAGAATGCTGTGATTTGAATGTGTTTCCCAAAGTTCCCCCTCAGGATGGTTGTGGCTCAAGTGGGCCCAGGTGCTGCTTGTGCTGCAGCAGCTCTGGAGGATGCAAGTGATATGCAAGGGACATCCACATGATGTTAAATCTGCAGGGGTGCAGATGCAATAACTGGGAACATGAATACCTCCACCTAGATTTCAAAAGATGTCATTGACAGTCTGGGGACCCGGGTGGAAGCCTGTTGAAATGGGGATCCCCCACATATAGCCCTTGCTAGGGGAGTGCCAAGTGGAGCTGTGAAAGCAGCAAGGCCACAGTGGGGAGTCCCCGTTAGGGCAATACTTAGTGGAACTGTGGGAGTGAGGCCACCTCAGAGACCCCAGAACTGTAGAGTTACCAGTGTGTACCTTCAGCTTGGGAAGGATGTAGGCATGAGACTCCAACCCATGAGAACCAATGGATAGACTGAGTTCTGCAAATAGGGGCAGGGCTGCCAAAAACCTTGGGGACCCATTCCCTGCCCCAGTGTGTCCAGGATGCAGGACATGAAGTTAAAGGAGATTATTCTTCAGGTTTACAACTGTTGTTTTCCCTGTTGGGATTTATACTTTCCTGGGGCCAGTTATCCCTTTCTTCTTGCCTATTTCTTCCTTTTGATATGGGAATGTCTATATCTTATGCCTGTCCCACCATGATATCTGTAGATGACTTGTTTAATTTCACAGGTTCACGGCCAAAGAGGAATTTGCCCCAGAGTGAATCATGCCTTGAGTCTCACCCCTGTTTGATTTAGATGAGACTCTAGTCTTTGGATTTCTAAGTTGGTGCTGGAACAGGTTAAGACTTAGGGGCTATTGGGATGGAATGAATATGTTTTACATGTGAGGAGGACATGAATTTTTGATGACTTGGGAAGAATGCTGTGATTTGAATGTGTTTCCCAAAGTTCTGCCCTCATAAATAGACTAATGTCACTATCTTGATGGCAGGTTCTTTATTTGGAGAGTAGCTTTGCTATAAAAGTGAGTTTGGTCCCCTCTTGCTCTCTCTTGCTCACTCTCCTGCCCTTTGGCCTTTTGCCATGGGATGACAAAGTAAGGAGGTCTTTACCAGATGCTGGCCCCTTGACCTTGGACTTCCCACTTTCCAGAACTGTGAGAAATAGATGTTTTTTACTTAATAAATTACCCAGTCTCACTTTCTGTAGTAGCAGCATAAAATGGACTAACACAGCCAACATTAATCTAGTCACGTGTTCCTAGAATGCCATTCAAAATTCTAGTTGCCTAGTTACTTCATTTCTTGGTACCCCGATTCAATAGTACTCAGAGGAGAACTTAAGAGTTCTGATGGACAAGGACACGAACAGCATCAGGCATGCTGTGATTTATCATTGGTTACTTACCACTTGCCTATGGTGATGTTAAGGCATAGCATCTAAACAGACAAAACAACAAAAGTATAATCACATGTTCATATCTAGAGAGCTCTTGTAAAGTAAATCTCAAACAATCCTGACAAGGCACTAAGAATTACTAAATTGAAGAGCTTAGGTCAATGTGAGACAAGTGAACTTTGTTGTGATTGTTATTTATCAAAATGTTCAGTTCTGTCCTTGTAAAATTTAAGTGAAGAATTTTGCCTTTGGAAATATGACAGATAACATGAATAGCCTCTGTTGAAAAACAGCTAAAGAAAAAAAAATATGAAAATGAATTCCTGTAATGACACTTACAGAAGTGATCCAAAGATATCAAACAGTAATAGTAATAATTGAAAGGAGGAAGCCTGGAAGATAAGTATTCATCATAACTTTCCCACTGAGGGTTTCTACTGAACTCAGGATTTACTACTTTTACCTCTGCATGGAGATGTAGAAAAAAACCTAACCCCTCTTATTCCCCTAAAATGGGAAGGTCTAATAAGATCCTCTTGTTGCATAAAACTGAGACCCCAGAATTGTACCATCAGTGTAAAGATAAAGAAGAAATAAACTCACTGCATAGAAGAAAACAAGAAAAATTACTTCTTGTATTCTTAGCATTAATAGGTCGAAGCAATTTAACCTTTGAAAATTTGTAACTGGGAGCTAGTCCTCACACGGGTTTCATTTAAGATTATTCTTGATTTTTCAGTAGCATTATTATTTCACTACATTTTGAAAAACTCGTACCCACCCACTTGAGCCTGATAGTTTCCCAGTGCTTGTATTATCATCTGTGACAAAATGAAGTTTGCATACAGCACATAATGCTGCATTGCAAGGATAAAATTCTTCAAGAAAAAGCACTTGTGAGATTTAGTTGTAAACTAAAGTAGCCACTTTTTTCCTAGAACATCATTTTTACTTGAAAAAGCTACCAAGAGACAATATGTTTATTTACCCTTGGGTAGTTGGTAGATGTTTTCTTGAAACTGAACAGTGTGGGCCTGCCACTTAAATGTAAGCAACTGAGATTATGAGTTCATGATAAAATTTGAGCTTTCAATGGAAAATTATAATTTTGAAAAACTCGTACCCACTCACTTGAGCCTGATAGTTTCCCAGTGCTTAAAGACTTTTCTGATGGAATAAGTGGTAATATAAACAAATGTGATTGTTTGTTATTATATACTGAAGCGTGTTAACTTCTGCATTGGAAACTCAGAGAATAGGTTTTCCTTTTTTTTTGAGTTGAGTCTCACTCTGTCGCCCAGGCTGGAGTGCAATGGCGCGCTCACGGCCACCATAATCTTGATGTGCTGAGCTCAGGTGATCCTTCCGCCTCAGCCTTCCAAGTAGCTGGAACTACAGGCATGTGCTACCACACCCAGCTATATAATACAGTTTTAAGTTTTATGTTATCATTAACCTTTAAGAAACTACTACTTGTTGAGTTTTGATACAGTGTCAAAGATGAAGACCTAAAATTATCTGAAAAGGTTTCTAAAATACTGCTATGTTTTCCAGCAATATATCTGATTAAGGCTTGATTTTTTTTCATATACTTCAACCAAAACAATATATCAAACAGATTGAATATGGAAGATAAGTTGTCTGTTAAACCAGACATTAAAGAGATTTTAGACAGAGGCACTGAAGAGATTTGCATAACTGTAAAATAGAGAAACTCTTCTCATTAAATTGTTTTGTATAGAAAGTATATTTGTTCTTCCTAAAATATAATATGCTAACATGAATTTATTATTTTTAAATGAATTAAATATTATCTAAAATTTTAATAGATTAAATATTGATAGCTATAACCCACACAAACAGAAGCTCTTTGGAGTTCTCAATTAAAACCTATGGAAAGATTTTTAAGACAAAAACACTTGAAAGCTGTTGGTCTAAACTCTCTAGGTAAAAGCCAGTGATTATCAGACTGGATTAAATTTTTTTCTGGCTATATGCTATTTACAAGAGACAGTCCTAAAATAGGAGGAGGTTAAATGTTAGAAGGAGGAAGAGGAGCATGTGAAGAAGTCTATAGCTTTTGGTTGGGGATAATCTGTGTATGGACTTATTCATGGACTTTCCTAGTTTCAGATAGGGCTCCTTTCTCTCTTAACTCTCCTAATCCTGTAATGTCTCTGGCATCTGGCTACCCCTCAGTGCCTTCGGAATAGATATTATTTCCAAGGAGATAATATTTCCAAGGAGATACTGATGCTGCTCAGTGCCTTTACTCCCTTTTTCACCTATATAGATTAAATGAAGGAATAGCTGTTTTGCCCCATTTCTCAAAACATCCATGTTCCCATCTACCTGTTTGTGCCGTCTGGCTTGGGGGAACCTCTCCCCAGTTCTACAAATGGAAATAGACTGTAGAATTCTTGTCACTAAATTACAAGTCACTCTGCTTCTAGAATACCTCACACCTTTTTTTTCTTCCTGTTTATGAGAGGTACATATTTGTGATGGATACCTTAAAGGAATGTGAAAAAAATCTTGAACAGAAGAAACTAATGATGTAAAGGTACTTCAAAGTGATTTGATTATAAGTCTTAGAATTACTATTCATTCCCTCAACAAATATTTTGGGTAATGGCCCTACAATGTCCTAGTTCTAGAGCTAGGATACAGTGGTGAACAAAATACATTACATTGAACTTACAGTAGAGAGGACAAACAAGCAAAACATGTGCATATTTGGTAGTATGAGCTAAGGAGAAAAAGTAAAGAAGGGGACTACGAAATATGTGTTTTGGGGAGTGTGGTTAAAATTTTAGGTGAGTGGTCAGAGAAGGCCTCTGTGGGAAAATGCATTTTGAAGAAAGACTTGAAAGAAGTAGGAGAGCTAGCCGAATCATACCTATGAGGAGAACATTCCTGGTAAGGGAAATAGCAAGTGCAAAGGCCCTAAGGGAGAAAGTGAGGAGGCCAATATAGTGTAACAGAAAAAATGAGAGGGAACAATAGCATAGTAGATAACATCAGAGAGCAAGCAAAGTCAGGAAAGTCTGATCAGATATGGCCCATTGGTCCTACTAAGTACTTTGGCTTTTACTCCAGAACAATGAAAGACTTGAGCTGAGTGGTGAGATGATCTGGCTTTAACAGGAGTAGTTGCTGTGTTGGATATAATTGCAAGGCAAAGGCAGGAGCAGCAAGATTAGTTTACAGGGTATTGCATTATCCAATCAAGAGAAAAGATGGTAGTTTATAAAAATCAGGTAAATGTTGACAATGCTCAAAATTGTGTGTGTGTGTGTTCAGAGGGAGGGGTGGTGAATTTAAGAAAGGGATTTATTATATGGTTTATTAGTTGCAATTTTGCCCAGATTGTAAGCAGCTTCTCTACTCTTTCATTTATTTATTCCTTGATTTGTGTGCACTAGAAAAATATTTCATGACCTTACATTTGAAAATTTCTACTCCTCTTCTTTATCACATAGGAAATATAATGATTTAGTGCTAGGTGATTTTACATAAAAATGATGATTTTACATAAAAATGATTCTGTTATAAAAGTAGACAGCAGCGTATATATACCAGTTAAATTATTATTATTTTTTGAGTAGGAGTCTCAGTCTTTGTCGCTGGAGTACAGTGGCATGCTCATGGCTACCACAGCCTCAACCTGCTGGGCTCAGACGATCCTTCTGTCTTCAATCTTCCAGGTAGCTGGAACTACAGATGTATGCCACCATGTCCGGCTAGTTTTTGTGATTTATTGTAGAGACAAGGTCTCACCAAGTTACCCAGGCTGGTAGTTAAATATTTTTTAAGGATCCATGGAACATTTATAAAAATTGATCATGAGTTAGGCCATTAAGCTTGTTTCAATACATTTTGAAAGACTGTTGTTATACAGACCGTATTCTGTGACCCTAGCACACAATAAAATAGTAATCTATTACAACAAGATAAACAGAAGACTCCATAAGGATGATAAAAGCTTTTAAACATCTTCAGTCAAAGGACTTGTGATGAAAGCTTAGAAAACAATTTCAGAATAACAATAATACCTTATAATAAAACATATGAGGTATAGCTGAAGCAATATGCAGAGAAGCATAATCCTGTGCCATATAACAAGTTTCAGTCAATGAGGGGACTGCGTGTATGATGGGTGATGGTACCATATTATAGCGGAGCTTAAAAATTTCTATCACCTGGTGACTTAGTATCCATCATAATGTTGCAGCATAATTCGTTACTTATATATTCCCAGCGATGCTGGTATAAACAAACCTACTGTGTTGCCAGTCCTTCAAAAGTACAGGCATATCTCATTTTATTACATTTGTTTTATTGTATTTTGCAGATACTGTGTTTTTTACATATTAAAGGTTCGTGACAACCCTTCATTGAGCAAGTCTATCGGTGCCATTTTTCCAGTAGCATGTGCTCATTTTATATCTCTGTGTTGCATTTTTTAGCAATAAAATACTTTTATATTGAGATATGTATATTGTTTTTTAGACATAATGCTATTGCACACTTTATAGCTGACAGTATAAACATATATATATATATATATATATATATATATATATATATATAAATTTTTTTTTTTTTTTGAGTTGGAGTCTCACTCCATCGCCCAGACTGGAGTGCACTGGCACATTCACAGCCACCCAGTGTCGACCGGCTGGGCTCAGACTATCTGCCTCAGCCTTCCAAGTAGCCGGAACTACAGGCACACGCTACCATGTCCAGCTAATTTTTTAAAATTTATTGTGGAGATGAGGTCTCACCATGTTGTTCAGACTGGTCGCGACAGTCTTAACTGGAGTTAAGTGTTACCTATGGGCTCAGGCAATCCTCTCACCTTGGCCTCCCAAAGTGCTAGGATTATAGGCTTAAGCCACCACACCTGGCTTTAAACATAACTCTTATATGCACTGGGAAACCAACAAATGAGTCTGACTCACTTTATTGCAATATTTAGTTTACTGCAGTGGTCAGGAACCATACCTGCAATATCTCAGAGGTATGCCTATATAGAACATATAATTACATATGGTACATAATACTTGATGATGATAAACAATTGTGTTACCGGTTTATGTATTTACTATATTCTACTTTTGTTATTTTAGAGTGCACTCCTATTTATGAAAAAAAAAGTTCACTGTTAAACAGCTTCGGGTGGGTTCTTTAGGAGGCATCCCAGGGAAGGCATTGTTGTCATAGAAGACAACTCTGTGCATGTTACTGCACCTGAAGACCTTCCAATGGACAAGCTGTGGAGGTGGAAGACAGTGATATTGATGATCCTGACCCACTGTAGGCCTAGGCTGATGTGTGTGCTCATGTCTTAGTTTTTAACAAAAAAGTTTTAAAAGTACAAATTAAATTAAAATTTTAAAAATAGAAAAAGCTTAGAGAATAAGGTATAAAAAAAGAAAATATATTTGTACAGCTGTACAATGTATTTGGGTTTTAAATGCTTTTATTACAAGAGCCAACAAGTTTTAAAAAATTAAAGCTTATAAAATAAAAAAGTTACAGTAAGCTAGGTTTAATTTATTACTGAAGAAAGAAAATTAAAAAAAAATTAAGGTAGCCTAAGTGTAGAGTGTTTATAAAGTTTACAGAAGTGTACAGTAATGTCATAGGCTTTCACATTCACTCACTACTCAGTCACTGACTTATGGTAAGTGCTCAATATACAGGCATACCGTTTAAAAAATCTTTTATATCATATATTTACTTTCTCTTTTCTATGTTTAGGTATACAAAACTTATCATTATATTAGAATTATTTACAATATTCGGTACAATAATATGTTGTTCAGGTTTGTAGCCTAGGAACAATAGATCATACCATATAGCCTAAGTGTGTAGTAGGCTATACCATCTAGGTTTGTTTAAGTATACTGTATGATATTCACACAAGGATAGAATTGCCCTATGACCCATTTCTCAGAATATATTCCTGGAGTTAAGTGTTGCCTGACAGCACAGTCTTAAAGACTATACCAGCAAAGAACTGCTCAAAATTCAGGAATTGGAAGAGAATATACTTAAGGAAAGTAAGAGGAAGGAAATGATAAAGATGAACAGAAACCTCTAAAATAGAAAACATTCACTAGAAAGGGTCACAAAGTCAAAAGTTGTTGATTTGGAAAGCCTAGTGAAATAGTCAACTTATAGCAAGAGTTATTTAGGAACAAAAAGAGAAGACTCAAACAAATAATATGTAGAGTGAAAAATGTACAAAACAATACAGATTGCATAAAGTAACATAATAAAAATATATTTGAAATAGTTTTATGTCAGTAAATTTGAAATTTTGGATGAAATGAATAAATCCAAGGGGAGAAAAATTCTCTAACTTAGGAAGACATTATGCACCTGAATTCTTCTGTAATTATTAAAGAAATTATATCAGTTATTAAAAATCTTCCCTGAAAGAAAGCAGCCTCAAATGACTTTATAATTGTCTTCTAAAAAACTTTCAAGGAGCAGATCATTTCAGGTCTTTCAGAGAATAGGAAAGGAAGCTCCAGCTCATTTTGTGAGCTCATTTCAATATAACCAAGGAGCATGCGAGAAGGGAAAGTGATACACCTATCAGCCTCCATGAATGTATATACAAAAATCCAATACAAAAGGCATCCAGGGCCAGAAGTAGTATTTTTTTTTTTTTTTTTTTTGAGTTGAAGTCTCACTTTCCATCGCCCAGGCTGGAGTACAGTGGCATGCTCCCGACTACTACAACCTTGACCTGCTGAGCTCAGGCAATCCTTCCACCTCAGGCTTCCAAGTAGGTGGAACTACAGGTGTGCACTACCATGCCCAGCTAATTTTTTGATTTATTGTAGAGACAAGGTCTCACCATATTGCCCAGGCTGGTCTCGAACTCCTGGGCTCAGACAATTCACTCACCTTGGCCTCCCAAAGTGCCGGAATTACAGGCTTGAGTTATATTTTAATATAAAGAAAATATAGTACATCATGACCTAGTTGGATATCTCCCAGGTATGTGGAGTTGCTTTAATTTTAGAAAATCTATTGATTTATCACATTAATAAAGGTTTAAAACTATCTTAAATTATCCCCAGATACAGAAAAAAAAAACTCTTGATAAAATTCAATACCCATTTGTATAAAGTAAATTAGGAATAAAATTAAAACCTCAAAGCAAACTTGTAATAGAAGGGAACTTCCTTAATTTTATAAAGGGTAGTATTTTAAAAAGAAGAAGAAAAGAAACCCACAGTAAATGAATTACATGAAGGTTTAAAAAATCAAAAGCATTATCTTTTAAGGTGAAGAATAATATGGGAATAGCCTCTTTAGCCTATTTAGTCTGTATCATACTAAAGGTCTTAACCTGTGTGCTATCAAGAAAAGGTAAGAAAAGTTAAAGATTGGAAAAATGAAACAAATAGCTAGTTTTCTATGGTAGTCTAGATAGAAGTCCTAGAAGGAAATATATATTATTAAAATTGAACTTAAAATTGTTAAAATTAGTTAAGAATATTAATAAGATATTATAGATACAAAATCGATTTGCAAATTAAATTGCCTTTCTATATGCTAGAAACAAGTATTTCAGAAACACAATTTAAAAGACGGCACAAGTTATACTAACAACAAAAACAAAATACCTAAGAAAAAAATTTAGGAAAATATGTACAAGACTTATGTGGAGAAAATGATAACACTTTGAGAGACATTAAAGATGTAAATAAGTATATAGGGGGAAATACCCTATTTTAGGATAAGGAGACTCAACATTTTAAAGATGTCCATACATCCACACAGATCTGTGGATTTAATGCAATTTCAATCAAAACCTCAACTGGATTTTTCTTAGTGCTTGAAATCATTTGGAAGAGCACCAGTTCACAAATAGCCAAAGACATCACTGAAAAAGAAAGTAAGGAGGGTAGCTTGCCCCAGCACCATCAAAATTAAGATAAAGCTTTGGTAGTTAAGGCATATTGCAAGGTTAGATCAATCAGCCAGTGGTACAGAATAGAAAGCCCAGAAACAGACCTACATACTTGTATACAGACCAGATTTTTGACAAGGTGGACATTGTAGAGGGAAGGATAGAATTTGGATGAACTCGCCGGGCTTGGTGGCTCAGCCTGTAATCACAGCACATTGGGAGGTAGAGGCGAGTGGATTGCCTGAGCCCGCGAGTTGGAGACCAGCCCGGGCAGCTAGGCGAGACCTCTTCTCTACAATAAATCAAATATTAGCTGGGCGGGGTAGCGCGCGCCTGCAGTTCTGGCTACTTGGAAGGCTGAGGGGAAGGATCTCTGGAGTCCAGCAGGTCTACGCTGGGGCAGCGTGAGTGTGCCAGCCTGGACGAGGAAGTGAGGCTTCAACTCAAAATACATAAATAAATAAAAACTAAAAAAAGGAATTTGGATAAGCTATTTAATAAATGGTGCTTTGACAATTATTTACTCATAATTTTTTTTTTTTTTTTTTGAGTTGGAGTTTCACTCTGTTGCCCAGGCTGGGTGGAGTGCAGTGGAACTCCTGGCCGCTGCAGCCTCGACCCGCTGGGCTCAGGAGATCCTCCCGCCTCATCCTTCCAAGTTGCCAGAACTACAGGTGCACACTACCATGCCCAGCTAATTTTTTGATTTATTGTAGTGACGAGGTCTCACCGTGTTGCCCAGACTTGTCTCTAACTGGGCTCAGGTAATTCTCTTGTGTTGGCCTCCCAAAGTGCTGGGGTTATAGACTTGAGCTACAGCGCCCAGCCTCATAATTTTTTTTAAATGAAATTGTACTCCTACTGAAAACTTATGCAAAAATTAATTCCAGATGGTATTGATTCTTAAATGTGAAAAGCAGAGATATAAAATTTTTGAAGTCAGAATAGGAGAATAGCCTTATGACCTCAGGTTGGAAAGATTTTGTTAAACAAATGTAAAAGCATCAACCATAAAGGAAACAGTTGAATATACAGTAAAATTAAAAATTTGGATTTGTTTAAAAGACACCATAGACTAGCCAGGCAAAGTGGCATGTGTCTGTAGTTCCAGCTACTTGGAAGGCTGAGACGGAAGGATCGTCTGAGCCCAGCAGGTCAGGGCTGTGGTATCCGTGAGCATGCCACTGCACTCCAGCCTGGGTGACAAAGAGTGAGACTTCAACTCAAAAATAAGTAAGTAAGTAAGTAAATAAATAAATAAATAACACCATAGAGAGTGAAATACAAGCCAAATGGAAAGAAGATATTTGCAATAATTATAAGTAACATTAGATTTAGTACCAGAATGCATATATGATCACTATAAGCCAATAATAAAAAGATAAGCAGCACAGTGGAAAAATGTACAAAACAGCTGGGCACGATGGTTAATGCCTGTAATCCTGGCACTTTGAGAGAGTTAGGCAGAATTGCTTGAGCCCAGGTGTTCAAGACCAGCCTATGTAACACAGTGAGACCTCGTTTCTTAAAAAAAAAAAAAAAATTTGTTAAACAATTGGCTGGGCGTGATGGCATGCACCTTGTAGTCCCAGCTACTCAGGAGGCTAAGGCTGGAGGATTGCCTGAGCCCAGTAGGTTGAGGCTGCATTGAGCTCTGCTCGTCCCACTGCACTGTAGCCTGGACAGCAAAGTGAGACCCCCATAAAAAAAAAAAAAGAGCAAAAACCAAAAAAACAGATTTTACAGAAGAGGAAGCACCTGGTCAATAAACTGAAAGGATAATCAATGATCATTAGTCATCAGGGAATGACCAATGCAATTAAGACTATATGAGACAATATTTAATAATCTCAAACTGGCAAAAAAGAAAAAGATAATGACAAGTGTTGGTAACAATGTTGATAAATGGAAACTCTTAGAGAATACAAATTAACAACCATTTTGGAATACAATTTGACATTTTTTGTAAAGTTGAATATGTACATATCCTATAACCTGGCTATTCCCATCCTAGAAATACGTCTTTGAGAAATTATTGCACGTGGATATAGGATGAAAATATTCTTAGCAGCTTTGTTAATAATTCCAAATAAATAAACCTGCAAACTGCCCATATGTCCATCAACAAATGAGTAGGTAAATTGTAGAAATCCATGTACAAGATTATTAAGAGCAGTGAAATTTAATGAATCACAGCTGTATACATCAGCATAGATGAATATCAGAAGCATGATGCTGAACATAAGAAACAAGTCACAAAAATGCTAATTTTTTTTTTTTTTTTTTTTTTTTTTTTTTGTGTTGAAGTCTAACTTTCCATCGCCCAGGCTGGAGTACAGTGGCATGCTCCCGACTACTACAACCTTGACCTGCTGAGCTCAGGCAATCCTTCCACCTCAGGCTTCCAAGT
>CAUYQG010030450.1:0-11275 GCA_963574415.1 Tarsius wallacei | reverse complement strand
AACAACCACAGAATATACATTCTACTCATCACCACATGGTACGTACTCCAAAATCTATCACTTCCTAGGTCATAAATCATAAGTTGACAACCCAACAAATCACCTGAGGAAGCTGGAAAAAGAAGAACACCAGAACCTTAACTTTAGCAGAAGAATCCAGATCACCAAAATAAGACTCCAAATACAGGACATAGAAGACCAAAATATCATAGAAAACATCAACCAAACAAAAAGCTAGTTCTTTGAAATAATTAACAAGATTGATGGACCCCTAGCCAGAATGACCAAGGGTACCTGCATAATGAATATTTGTATACCTAACCCTGAATTGTACCCCACATCTTTAAAATAAAGAAAAATAAAATAAAATATTTTTGGCTATGCAGGCTAACCAGGCTTACTCACAACTAATCAACTTTGTCATTGTAAGGCAAAATATTCCTAGACAGTATGCAAACAAATGAATGTGACTATGTGACAATAAAGTTTATTTACAAAAACAGATTTTGGGGAATATTTGGACTACCAGCTGAAGTTTGCTCATCTCTGATCTGACTTTGTAAATGAAGTGACTTTATAAATACTAGGTTCAGTGACACCTGATGCAAAAATTTTTTAAAAGTTTAAATGGCATTAATGCAGAAAATAAGAGAGAAAACACTTTCACTCAACAAATATTTACAGAGTACTTGCCGTATGTCAAGCACAGTACTAAGTGTTGGGGAATTGGTGATGAAGAAGCAGCAGTTACTTGCTGTGTTCCCAGCCCTACCTCCCACCTGCCCAAGTAGCTTATTCAGGAGAGGAGATTAACAGGTAAACGAAATTACAATATAGAACGTGATCAGTTCTACAATGTGCATAAGTATAGGGTGTTACAGTAGCATATAGGAGCAAAAACCATAATAGCCATATATAAAACTGTTCTATTTCTATTTCTTGCTAAAAATTTCTCAGTGGTCGTTCATGGTTTTGTAAAATACTTTCCAATTATACAATCATGCTTTCTTATTCTCATATCCTCTTTATTCGTGTCCTCATTCTCTTTGATTGTTTCTGTCATGCTATGATCACTGTCAGTCTACTTTTTTCCATTTTGGTCTATAGAAGATGCTTCCTCTTAAAATCAAGTAACAATAGAGTGGAAAGTGACAGTTACAGATCATGTAGTAGAGTCCTCAAAGATTTCAGTTGACAAATAATGAGGCTTGGTATGGTTAGATTTGTGGTCAAGGCCCCATGAGAGAAGTAGGATTAGAATGTGGATTTTGGTCCTAGACCAGTTCTAACCCCAACATAATATCTTAAATTCAGAAGTAACCTCATAGTTGGCAATAATAAAATAAGTACACAATCCCTAAATTAAGAAAATATGGTACTGGATATAAGGACTCCCTTGGGAATATTATTTTTCTCTTTTCTGTGCTGCAAAAGTTCTCTAAATTCATATTCTCTAAAAGGTCATTTGCTTTCTGCTAGGCAGGTATTATTGCCACTTAGTGTTCTAATTATAATTGTGTGGCTTGCTATTCTTAAAAAAACAAAAAACACCTTAATCTGTATATAAGCAAAATGATTAATAAATAAAAGCACTCAACACACCATGCAGACAATTATGAACCCAAATCTTTCATTATAAAATTTATTCCTGGTAAAAAGTGAAATGCAGATTTCTTGAAATTTGCGTCTGAATAGTCACACTATTTGGAGTTACTAAGTATCTTTGCAGCATTTAAGAAGAATAATACCTACCAGGTCTTAAAGTAAATTAATTATAGGGAAAGAAATTTGACAAGTGCAGAGAAAGTAGGGCCAATGGAAAGAAAATGTAAGAACAAGTAGCTATATTAGTCACAGAAAGCCTCTTTCATTTGTTCAGTTTAATTCACTTTTAAATAATTCTTCAAAACATCAGTCTACAATGTGGAACTAATTAATGTCAAGGCTGAAATCCAATCCACTCTTCTTTCAAGTGTCATGGAGCTAGCATTTAGCTGGTAATACATTTTTTAGGGCATTTTTGTCTGTAGAGCTCAATTTATCAGTTTTTTTCTGCTGTAATCTATACATTTGAATCATTTTGTGAGGGGAAAGGAATGGGATTGTAACTATCTCAGACTTAAAATGTATTTTAAAGTTTTTTCTCTCTCATTCTTAATCTTAAGATGTAGCATTGAAACATATTGTTCAAGACCCGCCTGGGCAACTTGGAGAGAACTCATCTGTACAATAAATCAAAAAAGCCGGGCGTGGTAGCGCGCACCTGTAATTCCAGCTACTCGGAAGGCTGAGGCAGAAGGATCGCCAGAACCCGGCAGGTCGAGGCTGCGGTGGCTGGGAGCGGCCACTGCACTCCAGCCTGGGGGACAGAGTGAGACTCCAACTTCAAAAAAAAAAAAAAAGAAACATATTGTAGAAACTTCTTTTCTCCCTTTATCTACCAGACATTCTCTTGTATCATGCTCTTATCTAATGGTATTCTTGCTTAGAGATTCCAGAGGCTAATCTTAAAACAGCCTGACTGCGGGACCCTCCTGCTTGGGGAAGAGTCATGAGTCATGAGGTGATTCATTCTTAACCTGACTGCAGCGGAGATAACACCAACCCGACCTCAAGGAGGAACACTACTCAAGATAAGCCATCAGAGCAAGATACTGGCACTCTATCCTACTCCCATATGTTTTCCATACCAAGTTTCCCTTTTTTAACCCTTGCACTCAGCCTAAAAATATGAAATGGTCTGTTTGAGAAATGAGCCTGACCATTTCTCTATCTGCTAGCTTTTGGAATTATGTTGATATGTAAGTTTATTATTAAATAAATTAATAAATACACATTTAAAAATATTTAGTTTATAATGTAATATATGAAATATCAGTTTTATAATGCACATAAACAAATGCTCTTTGGCTTTCTCAATAATTTTTAAGATTTATACTCTTAAAATTTATACTCTTAAGATTTATACTCTGAGCTAAAAAGTTTGAAAAGTACTTACTCATACATTCTTCTTTTTGTGCCCTAGGGCTTTTAAAACTTGTCATACCTGCTTTTTTGAAAACCAAACTTGTAAAAGTTTCCTCCTATGTCCCCCTGATTATCTTCACAGAGTGACAAGTCTGGTATCCTATCATTAAACTGCAATGTTGTAATCTGTTTTCTATTTTCATATCTGTATACTTCACCAGATGATAATGATTCATGTTTTCTCTCATCAAGGTCATATTTTTTTCTCTTCTTTGCATTTCTTGAACTGTGGTTTACTGAAGTCCATGAGTGTATGACTATTCAATTATTTTATATGATATCTTTCAATCATACCTAATGATTTTAAGCAGTATGTCGGGAGTTTAAACCACTGGAGATCCTCCTTTTTTCTCCCATAATATTTTCCTATTGTATTTTTGTCTGTATTGTATTTTTCTCCCATAATATTTTCCTATTGTATTTTTGTCTGTTTTTCCTATCCATATCTTAAGATGGAAGTGAGAATGGAAGAGAGGTTGGGCCATGTAAGCAATATTTTTTAAAATTCCTTGAAGTTTTCTACTCTGGAAAAATAATTGATTAGAAGTCAGTTATCTGCTTCTGCAGTTAAGTATTCGTTTTTGTACTATGACTGGTTGCTGAGATAGTTTGGATTATTGCTCAGCAAATATTCACACTCTTCTGCTATTTACTGTAGGCAGAAAATACTTCCCTAATCCTTTGTTACTTAGCGCCAATACACATTGACCAAGCCTACTGGCTTTGGTTAAAGGTATTGCCAAATGTTATGTAATTAATGAACTTAAATTTATTGTATGGCATACATTGGCTCTTGCACTTTGTTGATGCGTTTTGAGAAAAGTATACCCCAGTTGGAACAACACGCAAGCCACAGCCTGGAGCCAAGCCTAGCTAACTTGCAGCCTGAAACAGAGCTGCCTGAGTGGGCCCAGACTTAAGCAGTAGAACCACAGTCAACCACAGACTTGTGAGTATGAGAACTGACCAAAATTTTAACCTTACCTTTCCTCTCAGCTTATCTAAACTTATGACAGACTTTCTCAATGCCCCACCCCTGGCCTCCCCTTTCTTAGAGCATTTACTTCAGAAAACTTGTCATTGTAAATCCCTTCTCTGCCTCTTTGACATGTAAATCCTAAAAAGCATCTTGCCAGTTTTATAGATCAGGAAGTTCCTTCTCAAGATCTAGGAACCATCTCTTTGAAATATAATCATCAATAAAGATAGCATTCTATCCTCAGTTTCTATAGAAGAATAGAAGAAGCCTAACTTCAGCAGGCACTTGCTCCAGATTGTAAAACAAACTCTTGTCTTGAAGAAAGTTTAAATTTTATTTGATTATGACAATTAGTAAATATAGATAGCCTGCTATTCACTTCCTCCCCAAGCTCCTGCTTTAAAAACTCTCCAGCCCTTTGTTTCAGAGGAGTTAATTTCACATTCAGTATTCATCTCTTTCCTTTACTGAAATAGTCTTAAACAGTCTTCCTTGCCTGCTTTACTTTGCCAAGTGCAAGTTTAGTTTTGACAGAATAAATGTTTGTATTGTAGCGAATTGAGTTTTAGGAAGATTGTTATGTAGCATTACTACTGCAATAGTTGGCTAGGAAATTTAGTTGAATAGTTGATTTGTTTATACCTACATACTTCTTACATTATTTGAGATAATTTAAAACTAAAGAAAAAAGTAGGAAAGAATTATATGGAGAGAATAAAAAGGGCTAGGGGATAAGGACAAAGAAAGAACCTAATGCAAACAGTCTAACAATTATTTTAGTTAAACTTCAGATTTAGGTCAGAATTTATCTTCCTGTCAGTGATGGCTCAAAAAACAAATAAATAAATTATATAGCAATACAATTCAGAGAATACTAATATGTTAGAAGAGAGATCTATTTCCTAGTATTTAACATCAAGAGGTAAACTTTTATACATTGTCAACAATGTTTTCAGCAATTTAGCCAAAGATGCAGAAGTAATTGTATGACTTTCTTTTAGTACTCCTTGATAAATATCAAGAGCATTTTGTTATATGATAATTCTATGAAGGTATTTATATAGAGATAGAAAACAATGATGTTTAGATACCTAAATTTCTGCTGCTTCTAATTAATACAGGAAGCAATAATAAAATTCAAAGGTTATGCTCTTCCCCTAAGGAAGTGGTTTTATTTGTCCTCCAGAGTAATTGATCTTCTTTGTTGAGTATTCTCCATATGCCTGGCACTGTGATGGTATTTACAGTACATCCTCTTCACTCCACTTGCATGATGATTATTTTGTTCCCCACTTAAAATACAAGGAAACTTAGAGGAGTTAAGTTACTTGGTCAAGGTTTATTTGACCCTGAAGGCCATCTATGTTCACTAAATTCAACCGCTTTTTAGATATCCATCATTTATAAGAAACTTTTACATCATAAAATTTGCAATAATCTCATTAGCAGCTGTTATGGAAACTACTTTTGGTTTCACCAGTGCTAGAATTTATTGCATATGATCTGTGGTTCTTGTGCCAGGCTGAGTGTACAAGACTCATTTGTGAGGTTATTAAAAATATATAGCCTAACCTGAGAGTCTGACCCAAAAAGATTTGAAGGGCTGAGAATTCTTTTTCTTTCTTTTTTTTTTTAAACAAACTCTACTGGTGTTATCTAACTCAGAGTACGGTTTGAGAACCACTGAATTAGAATCTGCCTTTTGAATAAAAATTATTTGAGCTGGGATTTTAATCAGAGTAAAATGGTAAATATTTTGAGTATACATTGATAGCAAATGACTGACATTTAGGTACTTGATTTAATACACTGAAAGGAGACCATTGTATCTTATAAATCAGCTAAACAGATCCCAAGTTTACACTTTATTATTTAAATGAAAATTTCT
The DNA here is from genome assembly GCA_963574415.1 of Tarsius wallacei. Classification (NCBI taxonomy): domain Eukaryota; kingdom Metazoa; phylum Chordata; class Mammalia; order Primates; family Tarsiidae; genus Tarsius; species Tarsius wallacei. The sequence goes on along the minus strand of CAUYQG010030450.1, from coordinate 5,381 downwards.
CTCTGAGAAGACGGAGGTAACATATTAAAAATATCTACCAGCAGACAAGGTCAAAACATTCTTTAGCAAACAACTTTGGATTCTTTCAAAAGTTTAAATATCACTTTGTTAAAGTTCTGAAATTCAATACCCCAGAAAAAGAAAGAAAGAAATAGACTTGATCTGGTGGGTGTTTTTGGTTGGGGCTTTCAAGCATCCTCTTCACAGTAAGATAACTCAATCCCAGCTGTCCAGCTCTTGAGGTGAGGGGGCTGCCTCCTTATGCCTGTGTTTTCAGATTGACTTACTGACTGGAGCTGATTAAGTTTTGTTCATCTAGATAATGAAGAGTACCTGAAAATGGCAACTGTAGTCATTACGAGAGCGAGAATGACTTCTTTCTTGGCCCAAAAGATTCAACTACTTCTAAAAGCACGACTGCGTTACATTGTTCTGGGCAAGTGATAGTCATCATTATCCTAAGGCAGGGGCAAGAATGTTTGGTATCTAAGTAGGCATAAAATACATAAATATATGGCTCCATAACTGGAAGTGAACAGAACCTTCCTGCTTTAGAAGTGTTGAGGGAAAAAAGTCCTTAATCACAGGCTGAACATTAGTCCTTTGTGAATATTTTCCCCTATATGTGTCTTTACATTAACAAGTTGATACTCAAAGCCTTTTTAAAACCGCACGTTGTTTTCATTTGAATAAATTATTCAAGATACACTGTATTTTCAGGGAAGAGTACAGAGCTTTAGGAATATGTTTGCTTCCCCTTTGGTGCTATCTGTATTATAGTCTGTTCTTTTATAGTCTTTTTTTAAGCCATATATAACACTTAAAAGACTTTCGTGTACAACACTTTAAAAAATAATAATGCCTAAGCTTTGCAAAGCATTTATATGTGTCAAACATTTTATAGGCATTATTTCATTTTTGTTCATGACAATCCTGTAGGGGGTATGTAAAACCTTCTTTTAATACACCTAGAATAAAATTAAACACCTCAAGTGTATATGGCAATAGATACTTCGTAAATACTTTGTGCTTTGGTTGGAAATTACAGTTATAATTTTTTAAAACTGAGACCATTGACTGTCGTACTGACCAGTTCAAAAAGTTGAACATTGGAATTCTATATATGGCACAAAAGCAGAAAGTGTCTTTTGAAGATATAATTACAGTAGTTCACTAAGGCTGCTATAATGAAGTACCACAAACTGGATTGGCTTAAACAAACAACAATGTATTGTCTCACACTTCTATAGGCTGGAAGTTTGAGATCAAGGTGTTGGCAGGGTTGGTTCCTTCTGAGGGTTGTGAGGGGAAGATTTGTTCCAGACTTCTCTCCCTGGCTTGTAGATGGCTGTCTCTCCCTTTGTCTTTACATTGTTTTCTCTAGACACAATGTTTCTGTGTCCAAATTTTCCCTTTTTGTAAAGGCACCAGTCATATCGGGTTATCCCCTTTACCAGTATATTCACTTTATCTTAATTATCTTAATTACCTCTGTAAAGACCCTATCTCTAAATAGTCACATTCTGAGGTACAGGGATTTAGGACCTCCACATATCATTTTGGGGGAGGAAAGTGGGACACAAGTCAACCCATAATAAATGCACTAATGACATATCTTTAAATTTTGCCCCGAAATGAAAGACATCACACTGAGGGCTTATTTATATATTCCCACTACATGATTACAGATTAATCAGATGGTTAGAGGGAAAAAGGAAAGAAAACAGGAAGAAAATAGGAGGGAGGGGAGAGGAGGAAAGGAAGGATTAGGGTAACACTTGTGAGCTCAGCTACAGATTTAATTTTTGATATGTATCTGAATGCAGAAATGTCTGTTTGCAGCATCACTCTTGTAGTGAGTAAAACATTTCATTAAGGAATAGAAAGGAAAACACAGACATTTCTAGAGGTAGCTGTCAAATGCAGTTTGTTTACAATCCAATAAGAAGCATATTTAAAAACAGAATTAAGATAAGCAAGTGATTGAGCTTTTTATTATTTCTTTTTTCCAAACTCATAACCACACAAAAGATATACAGTATGACTATTTGGATCTTAAGGCACTCTGAGTCTTGTTTCTTCTCTCTTTCTCTCATCATCTTTTTTTTTTTTTCCTCAGCACTTTCTCCTCCATGAACCAATGTTTGAAGGTCTTCTAAAGAGACTCCCAGCTGTATGATTCAGAGTTTATTTTTATGTTGGCTTAGACCCAGAAAATGCATTGCCTTGCCTCACAGTTATGAGAATGGTACCTAACAGTAAAATAGAATTCAAAATGTTTTAAATTGTTTTGAGTTCTTAGTTTTTAAACTTTTCTGTTGCTCCTGAAGAAACCTAAACAATCAGACAACTGCCACTAATAATAACTACATAGCAAACAAAAATGACAACACATTGGTGTAACATAAACATGCATCTTGACTCATTTCCTAAGACTGCACATTTTTTACCATTTTCATTTATCTAAAAAATAAAGATAAAAAGATCTGTGCTAAAAAGATTTTATGGTAGATGATCCCAGAGTGCTTAGCATAGCAATTTCTCACTTTCTTTTCATTTTGCATCAATCTGAGTTATCTGTACGATGAAAGAGCAATGCATGTCATTACTTATAAATTTTAATGAGAAGATATTTATTTGAAAAGGAAAGAACTTTAGAAATGCACGTATCTTGCAACATGAGTCTTTCTTTCCTAGTGGTAAGCAAACAGGAATAATTTTTAAAACTACCCTGAATCTAGCTAGTATTTTGATTGTACGCACGTGCACGTGGACGCACATTCACACACACACACGTACACACACAAATTCTGCCTATGAAAACAAGAAGAGCCGGGCTGGGTGGCTCAGCCTGTAATCCCGCGCCTTGGGAGGCTGAGGTGAGTGGATTGCCTGAGCCCGCGGGTTCGAGACCCGCCTGGGCAGGCGAAACCTCATCTCTACGATAAATCAAAAAAATTAGCCAGGCGTGGTAGCGCACACTTGTAATTCCAGCTACTTGGAAGGCTGAGGTGGAAGGATTGCCGGAGCCCAGCAGGTCGAGGCTGCGGTGGCCGAAAGCGGCCACTGCACTCCAGTCTGGGCGTCGGAGTGAGACACCAACTCAAAAAAAAAAAAAAAAGAAAAGAAAACAAGAAGATTCTGTAATGCCACTCAGCACTCAATTGTATGTGTGTCCACACATATTGAGTATATATCTAAGGAGTCAAAAGTCTACAAGGAGGAACATGAAATTTAGATGGGAACCCTGTGGCATTTGATTGAAAATTTTCACATGCAGAGCTTAGTTTTTTATTTCATTATTTTGGTCCAGTTCCTAAATACATATATCATTCAATTTTTAACCAGTGTTGAATTATTAATTTTTGAATTCTCCCAGCATTCTCTGAAAAGGACATAGGGAAGACCTTGGAAGTCACTTAAGGATCCAACAACCTTGCAAGTTTGTGGGGATACATAGATAGCTCCTCTTAGGGAGTGGTATTTTGGTCATAGGGCTGCAACTTCACAGAGGAAAATTGCCCAAAAGGAAAGGGTCATTTTCTTTTCCCACAGCCTGTGATTACTATGACTGGAGAATCATTTATAAAACTCCTATGTGCAGAGTCTATGGGTGATTTATGAATCTGGGACCATGGTGCAGCACCCAGAGATTCATCATTCCTGGATTCATGTTAGCAAGAATGAATTCCAACCAGCGTTCAAAGTCAGAATGCAGCGTCCTCCAAGTGGCCTGAGAAGTTTCTGGCCCTCTGGCTGCCATCATCTCTTCACTTTTTATCATAGTCTAATCATACATTCCCTATTTTCTTCCCTTAGGATAGAAAGAAAATGTACTCCACAGAACAATAAAAAATATCTTAGTCTCCAGGTTATACTTTCCTCCCTTCTCTCCTTGTTCATGGTTTCATTTCTCTTTCACTTCCTCTTTATTTTTATATCAACAATTCTCTCTTTTTATAATTACTTATTTCTTTATGTCTCTCTGTATTCTCTGTCCAGAGAATATTATTTTCCTTAGAATTCTGAGTCGTCCTCTGTTTTATGGTCGTCTTAATTTCAGCCTCCAGAGATTTCTCATCTTTCATTTATTTCCACCATTCTCTCATTCTTTCCTGTTTACATTCTTTCAAATACTTGCTCTTTCTCTTTCCCTCTGTTTTATCCCTCTCCTCTGTTTTACACTTCCAAAGAAATTTCCAATCTGTATAGCAATTGATTGTGATCCTGAAGAAGATTTTGGAAATAATTCAGAATGTTCGTACCTAATTCCTCTTCTTTGACACATACACTAAATGGGATACTCAATTCAGGTTTTTAGTCCAGGAAATTAGATTGTACACTTTCCTTAATGCATTTGCATATTGAATGTAAGAGGTCTCAGCAAACTTATGATAATATAAAATAAATATTAACTATATAAATTATTTAAAAACCATGAAGTAAAATCTAAATATTCAGTGAAGGCAAGAATGGACTTGAGTACAAAGAAAACCATATCAATATTCTACATATTTACCAGACACGAAGAAGGGAATTCATTTTAAATGAGAACATAAAAGAGCTCTTTTCTCTATCTCCTTTGTTTCACCAATGAAACAGCAATGAATTCTGTGTGTATGCGTATGTGTGTACGTGTGTGTGCGCGCGCATGCGTAAGTGCATATGTGTGTTTTCAGGGATAGGGTGGGGCACAGATGTCTGATTCTTCTAGGACTCTATCCTAAAACAAAAAATGTGTTCCTTGAAATTGAACTCCTTAGCATTTTAGCCAACAGTTATGTAAAAAATAGCATACAAACTAACTCAAACGCAATCTTAAGATATTAAGCATTTATTTAGAGTATTCATTTAGAGGAGAAGTTGATGTTCTGTGGAGGATTGGGAGATGTACTATGCAAGAATGCTGTGGAAATGCACACAATTACCCCTATATTCAGAATATTTTAACACTGGCACTAAATGTACTTAGCTCATTCAAAGTCTCAAAAACCTTCCTCTTTAGAAGGCAGCTTAGAAACCATGCCCACTACAGAGTCATATTATCTGTACATTTCCTTTTTTTATTTTTTTTATTATAAAGATGTGGGGTCCAATTCAGGGTTATAAAACGTATAAAAATGTTGACTGAGTGGGTGCCCTTGCTGATGAGGTGTACCGCTCCCTCTCCTAGCAGTTTCCCTCAACTGCCAATCCCAGCCCCCTCCCCTGACAGTTTCCCACTACTGCCAATCCCTTTCTTTTTTTTTTTTTTTTGAGTTGGAGTCTCACTCTGTCGCCCAGACTGGAGGGCAGTGGCCGCTCCCGGCCACCGCAGCCTCGACCTGCTGGGCTCTGGCGATCCTTCCGCCTCAGCCTTCCGAGTAGCTGGAACTACAGGC